>BJCM01252026.1:0-15284 GCA_018326385.1 Flaveria bidentis
GATCCAAGTACTAGGAGTAGTCGTCATTGCTACAGACATCCGTATAAGGTTCCCGTTGTTATAAAAGATAGTACTTGTTAAATAGTTGTAATCCCAAATGGGTTATCGTTAATTGTAAAATGTTAGGTTGATTTAAGTTGAAATGGTACGTGCATGTTGATCGCGTTGACTTTAATTTTTGTGGTCAAGCAATGACACTTTTACTGATGTTACCTTATCATCAGAAGACATCCAGGAAGGAAATTCACACATTCATGCATCATCAGTCACATCACAGGACCAGACGCTCGACTTAACACTCCATTCGCACGAATCAACCTTCATTCGTACGAATCAGCTTCATTCGTACGATTGAACCTTCATTCGTACGACTAGCATTCAGTCGCACCACACAACACTCAATCGCACGACTTAACCTCCATACGCATGAATCAACCTTCATTCGTACAAATCAGCTTCATTCGTACGACTGAACCTTCATTCGCACGATTGGCCTTCAGTCGTGCGACTCACACACAGTCGCATGCATTCATTTGGTCGGACTCAATCGCACACACATTCAATCGCATACACACAGTCGCTTGACTCAGTCGCACGACACACCCAGTCGCACCACTCAGTCGTGCGATACACCCAGACGCATGATTCAATCGCACGACTCGTCCAGTCGCACGGTTCAGTCGCATGGACAGACCCAGTCGTGAAGAACAGCAGAATCGCGACTGCTGTGTGCAGGCAGCCTCCGGCCGCTCCATGCATGGGTTTTACACTCCAAGGACTTCCAGAATCAATGTCCTAACATGTCTAAGCAAGAAACACACTTAGAACACAACACACAAGCCCACACGACCTCATGTGCTTGGGTTGGACCCGAACACCCGAAACCCTAAAAAAGCAGAAGTAAACGAGCGAGGAAAGGACGACCAAGGTCGTCTACCTGCTAGAAACAAGTTGTCACAGTTGTAGTCGAGGTTGTGCCGGTGAAAACGCAAGAAACGAGACGGGTTTTGGTGCTAAAATGGAGTAGAAAGAGAGGAAGAAGAAGATGAAGAAGTTGAAGAAAAATGGAGATGGAATGAAGGCTAGGGCTGGTAAAGGGGTATTTATACCCAGCCCTAGTTTCACAAAATGCCATGTTTAGTCCCCGCACTTTGCCCTCTAGTTCCCAAATTTTGTTTCGGTTAAAAACGTTTTTAATTAAGCTTATTTTATTAATGATAAAATGTCGTTAATGGTGTTTATAATTTAAAAATGGTTGTATTTGCAACATTATGTTTATGTAAAAATGGTGCGTTTAATGATAACGGGGCAACTTTTGAAAACGTTTTAAGATGATGACGACGCAAGCAACGATAGCACAAGCATAAGGTTAACCAAGCACACAAGTATGATATCCACACAAATAGGTTATAAAGATGAGGAATGACCGATTAACGAAAAGATAACGAAAGCGCGTCAATAGACGGACCTTTTGGTGACGGATGTCACAATAGAGGCGTCACCTGATCCGGCACGAGCCATGCCATTTCATTGAATTTGGTGGTGTACTGCTAGTGTGTCATGGTTCCCGCCTCCAGTTGTAGGAACTCTCTATCTATCTTATCCATCTCCCTATGACGATAGAATTCCTCAATCACCATCTTCTTCAACTCCTCCCACCTCATCCTTCCTATCGCCCGGCTACCCTCGGCTTGTACTCTGTTGTCCCACCAGCACAAAGCCGAGTCCACAAAAGAATGGGTAGCGAACTTCACCTTTTGGTCCTCCCGGCACTCGCTGACATCAAGAACAACCTCCATTTCCCTCACCCACCAGTGAGCAGCTGTAGCAGCGCCATTACCATCAAAAGTAGGGGGCTTGCATCTCATAAACGCCCCGTAGTCACAGCCTCGTGCCGCCTCCTGCACGGGCTCTTCTTCTTCCTCCACATCATCAGTTAGAACTGTTTCCGACTCCAGTTGCTCCCGTCCTCCCGAGGACTTGTTTCTCTCCTTTCTTTCCCTTTCTCGTACAACTTTGATAACTTTGGTCACTACTGATGGCAAAATCGTCTGCATGACCTGATGAACTTCTTCAACCATTGCCTCTTTCACCAAGGCCCTTAGATTTATACTCTCATCCCCACCCTCCAGATGAGGGGTCTCAGGCTCCTCATGAACCACCTTCTCAACTCTGGGTCTCCCACTCTTGGGTCGAGGTTCAACACCGTGACTTCCACCCCTTGAAGCTTTTGGAGATCTACCACCGGCCATTCACACGCACACTGAAAGATTCAAACACCAACATGGTCATATAAGGGAACAAGTCAGTTTATGTCAAGTATAGTAAGTCCCTAATTATAGTGGCCAGTTGTGATTAGCCACTTACTTTACTCTTCATACCCCAAGCATTACCTGTTCTGACTACATCAGTATTTAAATCTACATACAACATATAACCACATACCATGCGCAGATAAAACTGGTTAACTTTACGAAAATACTTGATGGCACGCAGATACTCGGATTGGTATCCCATTCCTTTTCCGTCCCATTCTCAGTTTAAGTTAAGGTTTATTTTGAAAATTTACCCATTTCACATAAACTTTGGCTCTGATACCAACTTGTAAGGCCCCGTTCCCGGGACACTTATAGTTGGATCCTTATCACACATAAAACATATAATTACATTTTCCTTATGAAAATATTGTAGCGGAAACATTCAAAAATGACACCTCATTTCATTATATAAGCTTTTGCCAAATAATACATTGTTGATTAGTTACAAAATACATTGTTGCATTACATCATAAAAGCGTTATATAAATGGATGCCATCCCAAAGAGCTGAGTAGGTACCTCATGCCATCCTCAGCATTCCTTACCTGCCAACTGGAAACATATCAAAGTCAGCATTGCTGAGTGAGTTCTAGTTTTTATAAAATAAAAACTACTTTTCTTTCGTTAAAACTGTCCTTTTCTTTCATGCGATCATACATCATGCGTACACATAGATAATTTCATTATTATATTCTTCATTCGTTCATTCATCTTTGCATCTTTTCTTGCGCATCGAATATCTTCTGTACCAATACCATATGCTACACCCCAAACTATTTTGCTACTAGGCTGAAGTCTTTAAATAGACAACTAAACATGGTGCCACAGTACTAGGGGTAAGCAGTAGAGGTTCTATATAAATGGTCGATCACAGAGAAGGAGCCCGATATGCATCCTCCCGGGGAAAAGAACCCACACCCCGTTGGGCTAACACCTTTTAATGGCATGTCCCGATATCCAATGCTGGCAAGACTTTCATTACTTTCATCATTCATTAATGCATGCATTCATCATGTTCCGCTTTTTATTATCTTTCACTTTACGTTACGTAATACCTCATTTCATTCATTATCATAACATGTAAAGCCACAGGAAAGATAAACATACATCATAATAAGGAACACCAGCATGCACAGTCATCACGTCCTACAAGGCAACATCATACATATATAACATGCATCATGCATAAACATGTAACATCATCAACATGCCCAACATGCCCTAAGTCCTCAACAGTCATCTTACATGAACTTACGGAAACCTTTACGTCAAAACTTACATCTGCACTTTCCCTTAAAAGTCAGAAGTTAACTACACTTCTCCTCGGGTGCAACAGCCCTATTCGGGCTTATGGACACCCTTCAGTCGCATGGCCTCCATGTGACTGAACATCATGCGAATGAACCAATGCGGATGAACACTCATGCGAATGAACACCCAATCATGCGAATGGAATAATGCGGATGGACCTCATGCGAATGGGACTAATGCGGATGAGCACTTATGCGACTGGACCTTCAAATCACATGACCTCTATGCGACTGACCCTTCAATCACATTACCTCCATGCGACTGGCCCTTCAATCATGCGAATGGACCTCAAACGTGCGAATGGACCCCAATCGCACCCTATTCGGCTGTATATCCTCCATTCGGTCTCCAGTCGGTCACCTAGCCCTAGCTGATGCAGAATGCAGTTCCAGCCAAACGCGAACTGCCCTTTTCGACCTCCAAACTCATCTAAGCCCATTCTAAGCCCAAATAAACCATCCTACACCTTAGGAATGCATACCACAACACCATTCAAGCACACACAAGCTCACAATCAAGACCCAAACACATCATACGCACACATACACATACACAAACAGGTCAAACATGCACATACTCCAAAACCTGATTTTTAGATGTTTTCCATTCCAAATCATTCAAAAACGTTTAAAGGGGGGTCCTAGAACTCACACAAATGACCACAACGAGAAGAGCTTCGATTTGACTCGCTTCTCAACGATTTTGCTCACTCGAACCAACCCGAACCAACTTTTTCTCCTTTTTCTATTCTTTCTCTCTTCTCCTCTTTCTTTTGGCTTAAGTGTGAGTGTGGGGAGAGGGTAAGGGCTGCCCTCTCCCTTTATATACTCCCACTCACCCGGATTTCTTTCGTTGGCGAGTTTGGTCTCTCGACTTAGGACTTTGTTTCTTTTTCTCCTTTCATCGGCTTCAAAAGAGATAAATAACCGGGTGTTACAGGATCTCACACTTGAGGATGATGACTACAAAAAGATAAAAGTTAACCTCAAAGCTTATTCTATACTCACTCAAGCACTAAAGATGGATGTGCTGAAAAGATTAGAAAAGTATGGAACTGCTAAACCTGTTTAGGATGCACTACTGATAATGTGTGAAGGCAGTAGTGAAGTTGCTAAATTAACAAGGATAAGCTTGTTAATCAATATGAAAGCTTTCATCACTCCAAGGGGGAGTCAATCTCTAAACAACTACATAGATTTGTGTAGTTGGTTAATGACTTAAAGATCATGGGGGTAACTTATAAAGTCAAAGAAGTAAACAAGAAGATGCTTCACAGTCTTCCAGAATGTTGGAAACAAATTGTGACAATGCTGAAAAACACTCTTGATCTAGAGAGTACCATCTTGGATATCATGATTGCCAAGATAGAAGCTCTGGAACTTGATTAGAGAAGCAGAAATCTTGGTGGACCCTGAGTTATTGAAGCTTAGAAATTCCTTACAGATACCCACTCTGTAGAAAATGCTTTCATTACTAAGGACGATGATTTTCTTTCCTCAAGAGATCAAGTGAACACAATAGGTTTCATTACAGCTCCACCAACTAACAAACCATCAACGTCATCACAACCTGCAACGCTCTTAACTACTCCTGATGATCCAAGATCAGAAGAGGAAAAGGCAACTTTCAATGCCTTTGTTGCTAGCTTTTAAGCTTATCTGGGAGGAAGACTCACTTCTGCTCATCTGATCCAGGAAGACTTGGAAGAAATGGATCCAGATGATATGGAAGAAATGGGTTTGCAGTGGCAAATGGCTATGATTGCAATGAGAGCCAAGAAGTTTTTTAGAAAAAGAAGAAAGCTTAGCCTTAATGAAAACACCAAACTTGGATATCACATATCTAAAGTGAAGTGCTTCAACTTCGGCATGACTGGCCATCTCTTTAGAGAGTGTAATGCTCCCAGAAGAAACAACAATTTCCAAAGGAATTCTCAGAGTTAGACATCTCCACAACCAAGCACAAGCTTTCACTCTAACAATCACCAACAACAGTATCATCATCAACAACACCAACAACCTTATAAAAATCAACCACAACTGACTAATCAAGCTCATGGAAGCAGTTAGTTATCTTCAAATTCTCTTATTATCAAGAAAGATGGAGTATGTGATTGGAGCCTGTATGCAGAGGAAGTAAAGCCTCAATTCTAGAATCATGCACTCATGGCTCACATTAATGATGGTCCATCTCCCATGCCATCTGAGGTAAAATTTAACCTATGTAGTGATAAATGCACTACTGAAGTGCAAGGTTATCGAGAGCCCAATCATAAACTGGCTGACAAAATAATAGAAGAAAAGGTCAAGTCAGAGATGCTTAAGAGAGAAATTAAAGTCTTTGAAATTAAAATTAAATCTCTCATCTCTGATATTGAAAAATTGCATGGTGAAAAGTACACTCTTGCAACTGAGAATGAGCAACTAACTAAAAAAGTTAGCTCAATCAAAAGCGGAACAAATAGTTACTGAACTGAAACTTGAAAAGTTTCAATTATCTTCAGTCAAGCTGCAAGAGATGCTTGACTCACAAAAGGATCCCAAGGATATCTCAGGATTGGGTATAACTCTTGTCCACCACCCTACAATGACAACTACACTAAAAGAGCATATTGAACCTAATACTATTGTACCAAAAACAATTATAAAACAAGTAACATATCCTCAAATCAAACCTAATGTTTACATTGAAACAAATGATGAGAAAATCAAATTAGGTCACCTAATTAAAATCAAGGAGTGTTTAGACAAGACAGTTAATGTCATCAAACCAACAAACCTAATCAAGGCCATTGTCCCTGTTGTGAAATTTATACCTACTGTTTCAAAAGGAAAGAAGAAAATTGTAAAGTCAGTGAAACCTTCTGCTGAAAGCAGTTCCGATAATGAGATTAAATCTCCAAAAAATTCAAGCAAATCGGACAAGGTTTCACTTCAAAAATGAAAATTCAGTCAGACCCTCAATTTTCAAAATCAAGACAAGGAGTAGGTTTTGACATATGCAATAAGGAGCATGTTGATTAGTTCGAGCAAGAAGTAAAGAATGGGTTGAGGAAACAAAAACAAACTTTAACAGTCAACAAAAGTAGTGTTATGAAGCAAACTACTAAATAGGCTGATTTTGATTCCTCCCCTAAACCAAAGATTGTGACTCAGATGAGAACGGGTAACTCAACTATGTCTGCTAAAGCAAAATCAGAATCAAGAAACAAAGATATGTATTGTGACATATGTGACATGTTTAATCACAAAACAAAAGAGTGTTTTTTCAATCAATACTGCTCTATCTGTGACATGAACAATCATTCCACTAAAAACAATTATTTCAATAAATATTGTTCAGTTTGTGATATGAACAATCATAATACATCTGATTGTTACTTTAATCAAAAGGGATTGAGAATTCCCCAAAACAAACCGATCTCAACAACATCATATGTGAAACCTATTATGGAAGTCATTACCATAACAATCAATCTAGGATGTCTAGATCAAATAATGTCGGGAGTAACATGAAAGAATTGTGGAAGAGTCACAGAAACAAACATAAAAACATCAAGCAAATGTATGATTTTCCCAAACCAAAAACGATGTTTAATAATAAAAAACTAGTCAAATTTCTTCAAAGAAATGGGGACTAAAGGTTACATTACTCCTCTGACTCTTCAGTCCATGTTGATGAGATGAAACAATCAAAATATCATTAGAAATATCCCAGGACCCCTCTCTCTATATCACAATTTTGAGGAAAGCATCAAGAGGCCACCATCATGGATAGAAACGGGAAAACCCAAGACCATTATGGCTTTAGTTCCATATTCTAATTAATTCTTCTATGCTACCAGGGTTATCCTTATAGGTCTAATAACTTATGGTACGTGGACAGTGGATACTCCCGACACATGACTGGAGATTGTTCCCTCCTTCATGACTTCAAGCATAGACAAGGAACTACTATGGCATTCAGAGGAGATTCACAAGGTTGAAGAACTACTAGTGAAGGATCTATGACGAATAGGATGCTAAGCTTTGATAGAGTGAATTATTGTGAACAACTGAACTTTAATCTTCTAAGTGTGTCTCAGATCTGTGGCAAGAAATATTCAACATACTTTACCGACACTCATTGCTGCATTCTGAAATTAGGATTTCAGTTTTATGAAGAATGGGTTGTCCTAAGAACTCCAAGGAAGAATAACACCTATGTCTTAAACTTGAATTCTACAACACCAATAGAAGAGACATGTCTTCTATCTAAAGCACCAACTGATGAGTCCCAGCTTTGGCATAGACGCTTGGGGCGTAGAAACTTTAAAAACATGAAAAAATTGGTCAAAGAAAACCATGTCGTTAGTCTTCCCCAAAAAGAATTTCATTATGTTGATCACTATTCATCGTGCCTTAAAGGAAAACAATATAAATCTTCTCACAAACCAAAGCTGGTGAACACAAACAATACTCCATTGAAGCTACTTATATGGATCTGTTTGGACTAACTCATGTTATGAGTATTGGAAAGGAACAATATTTTTTGGTGATCATTGATCACTTTTCAAGATTTACATGGGTTTTCTTCTTTCTTCATAAAAATGAGACATCCCAAATAATAAAAGAGTTTATCACAAAAATTGAAAACCAACTTGATCATAAGGTCAAAACAATAAGAAGTGATAATGAAATTGAGTTTAAAAATGAAGAGATGAGTTCATTTTGTGCAACCAAAGGCATTGCTCATCAATTCAGTGCAGCTAGAACTCTTCAACAAAATGGGCTAGCCGAAAGGAGAAATAGAACACTAATTAAAGCAGCAAGAACAATGCTAGCTGATGCTAAGCTGCCAATTACCTTCTAGGTAGAGAAAATTAACACATCGTGCTTTGTGCAATATCGAACTCTGATTATAAAAGAAATAAACATGACTCCATATGAATTATTTTTTCATTGAAAACCATTTATTGGATTTTTGAAGTCATTTGGTAGTCCTATCTGAATATTAAAAACCTGAGACTATTTGGGAAAATTTTCATCTAAGTCTGATGATGGATTGTTTGTAGGTTATTCTTTTGTTTCAAAGGCTTACAGAGTGTTTAATCCTAGATTAAACATTATTGATGAATCAACAAATGTTTAATTCAATGAACACTCTTTTCCTAAATCTATAAATGGTCCCAACTAGTTGTTTGATATTGACTTATTTACAAAATCTTTTGATCGATTTCACTTGTTTGATGCAGGAAACCTACCTTCAGCTGAACCTTCTTCAGGTATTGAAAGAAGAGATGACTTTCCATTGATTCCTCCTACCTCTTCTGAGCAACTGAATGAAGTTGTTCTACTCCAAGTTGATCCTGTCAAACAATCATCTCAAAATCAAAGTGTTTCAACTGAAGATGGTCCCAGCTTGTTACCAGTACAATAAGAAGATTTATTAATTAAGATCAGCAATCAAAAGGAAGCTACTACTCTAGTTAAAACAGAAGGAATCTCAAATTATGAAAGCAATCAAAGTGCTGCAAATGGTGAAGCAGACACTAAAACAGAGTCTAATTATCTTCACAACTCCGTAACAGTATAAGTTGAAGGTGCCTCTCACCATAATGAACTGAATGTCTCTAATATTGGTGTTACTATTATTGGTGACTCAATGCCAACCACCAGAATACACAAGAATCATCTAGTAGAAAGCATTATTGGTGAACTCAATGAAAGGGTGATAAGAAGCAAGTCAAGTATTGCAAACATTTTTTCGTTAAACAATACCCAAGAATCATGCTTTCTTTGTCAAACAATACCCAAATATATCAAATAGGCTCTTCAACACAAAAGCTAGATTGAAGCAATGCAGGAAGAATTACTATAGTTCAAGAAGCAAGAAGTATGGCAACTCGTAGACATTCCCAAATGACATTACCCTATCGGTACCAGATGGCTATATAGAAACAAAACTGATGATAGAGGGATTGTCATTAGAAATCAAGTGAGACTAGTGGCATAGGGGTGCACACAAGAAGAAGGAATTGATTATGATGAAGTGTTCACACCTGTTTCCAGATTAGAAGTAATAAGAATCTTTCTTGCATATTCAGCATCCATGAAGTTTACTATTTATCAAATGGATGTGAAATATGCTTTCTTGTAGGGAAAGATTTCTAAAGAGTCTATGTGAGTCAACCACCTGGCTTTGAAGATCCTGATTTCCCTCACAGGGTGTACAAGTTTGACAAATCCCTGTATGGTCTTCATCAAACTCCAAGAAAGTGGTATGAGACTCTCTCATCTTTCCATCTCGAACATGGTTATGAAAGCGGAAAGATGGATCAGACTTTCTTCAGAAAGAGAAGAGGAAGAGACATGTTGCAGGTCCAGATATATGTGGATGATATCATTTTTGGCTTAACAAACAAGCTACTCCACAAAGACTTTGAAGACCTTATGCATTCTAAATTTTAAATGACTGAAATGGGGGAACTCATATTCTTTTTAAGAGTGCAATTCCAACAAACAGCAGATGGAATATTCATCACTCACTCAAAATACGTGGAAACAAAGTGAAAGAAATTCCACTTTGTTGATTGTCAGTCTATCAGAACACCTGTTGATACTAAAGTGAAGATAGGACCTAATCCAGAAGGCAAATCAGTGGATCAGACTAACTATCGATCTATGATCGGTTCACTTATGTATCTAACAGCCAGTAGGCCTAATATTATGTTTGGTGTTTGTGTGTGTGCCAGATATCAAGCCGATCCTAAAGAATATCATCTGAATGATGTCAAGAAGATATTCAGATATCTTAAGGGCAAACCAACTCTTGATTTATGGTATCCAAAGGAAGGAGACTTCAATCAGTATTCCTTCACTAATAGTGATTATGGAGAATGCAAGTTTAATAGGAAGCCCACATCTGAGGTTGTCAATTTCTGGGTCCTAGATTAGTCTCCTCACAGTTCAAGAAGCAAACAAATGTATTTGTCTCAACAAGAGAAGCTAACTATATTGCAGCATCAGCTTGTTGCTCTCAAGTTCTCTGGATTCAAAGTCAGATGATTGATTATGGTTTTAACTACTTTCATACCCCAATTCACATTGACAACACAACAACTGTTTTTATTACAAATAATCTAGTTCAACACTAAAAAACAAAGCACATTGAAATCAGATATCAATTTTTAAGAGATTGTGCGGAAAAAGGATTAATCAAATTGATTCAAGTTCCAACTAAAAAATCAATTAGCTGATTTATTCACCAAGGCATTTGAACCTAGTAGGTTTGAATACCTAATTCAATCAATTGGCATGATTAACCTTGAATAAACTCAAAAACATAAAAAACAATTTATAAAAAATGTTAGAAAATCACAAAAAAAATCAATTTTGATGAAAAAAAGAATAGAAGGGAAATGATATAATTATATTCGTTATGTCATTCACCGTGCTTAATATAAAATTTGAAAGACTGACATGACTTACGAGATATGTTGGTAGGCTCACCTTGAATGAAAAGATACCTGTTGTGATGAATTAAATCTTATTCTGTGGTGAAAATCTCATCTCGGAGTACACGTATGTATTGGCTTATCTAAGTGTATGTGTGTGTACTAACCTAAACACACCAGCTAATGATACTTTATGAATCTCTTTCACCTACATCATGTTTCATCTCTGTTTTTCTAAGCAAAAACCTGAAGAAACCAGCACATAGTGTACATGTATTGATCCAAAAGATTCTGTATAAGGAACACATCCAAATTGCATGATCTATAATAACAATACATTCCATGTGACTTAACATAAAAATCCAATTAAAGGCAACTCTTCATAACAATACAAACCAAACTAGAAACATTAAGTTTAGATTAAGTGTTGGGTTTGTTGGACCATTATCAAAGTGTTGTTTAACCATTTAAACATGAAAATGCAGCGGAATCAAACCTTAATATTATGTTTTGTAAACTGAAAATTAAGGCTTATTACTTAGCAACAACAAACCCAAGAACATAGGATCAAATATATGTGAATGGACTAGCTATCAAGAAGAAATAACAACCAAAAGCAACACATACAAACTACCTTTGTAGCGCTACTGAAAACATGAGATAAATGAAGAGAATGAGGTTCTTGAACGACCAAAACACCAAGGAGAGGTGTCCTCAAGCTTGCATACCCACAAGCATCAAGCAAACATGTTCTTGCTAGGAGTTGAGCACCAATCTCGAACCAAGATGAGTTGAAAATCGAATTTTCAGCTTTGAACTTTTTCAAGAAGATAGAAAGAAAGTGGGTTCTTGGTCCTTTGCATGTGAGAGAGAGAAGAGAGGAAGTGTGTGTTTTTGAAGATTCAAGTTAGCCTAAACAAAAGGCCAAAAACCCCCTTAAAGGGGCGGCCGAAACTTAAAAGGCTTGGGGTTTTTTCCCCCCAAAAACGCTTTTAACATTTTGTTTAACTAATTACAATTATAAGTTATCTAATTAACCTTTTAATTATATAACTTATACACACACTATTATTATTATTTGATGTTATTTAACCAACTTAAATAACATTACAAATAATGTCCATGAACAATATATCCTTATAAGTTGTTTCATCTCATATCCAATTTATTTAGAAAACCCATTTTCTAAATTGGTGTAATTATTTAATTGCATGATCATATCATCAATTAAATATTTATATTGGTGTTTGCTAAGCTTGTTATTAGGTATGACCCGACTTGGATCATTATGTACAAACCACATCAATGTTCTATGTGTCTTGGGCATAAAGAATCCAACATTAAGTTCAAAATTTAATGTGGGTAAGTGCATTGGTTAATGCGGGTGAAGGTAAACCATGCATATAACCATTGCGAGTAACTGTTTATATCATTAATAACAAAGTGAAACTAATGCGGATAAGGACTTTACTCTACCGCATTTGTGTCAAACATGTATACATAAAAGTTTGAAGTGTTAAAAGCCTATGCGGACAAAGTGTTCTAGCGCATTTTTTAATGTGTAAGATTTTCACCGCCATATTTGTTTTTGCTTATCCGCATTCTTGAATGTGGGTAACATCAACACTTGCATGTATTTTCAAAAATGAATAAACAAATGCTTAATCTCTTCTTTCACCATGATGATGATCAAGAAATACGGAAAACTTCACTGTTCATCCGTATTTGTTAAAGTAAATGTGGATAAAGGAATTTTACTCTGCCGCATTTGCTATAGTGGCAAATGCCGGTTAACTTTGTTTAACCACATTTGCTACAGTGGACAAATGTTGATTAACTTTGTTGAACACCATTTGCTACAGTGGACAAATGCTGATTAACTTTGTTCAACTGCATTTGCTAAAATTGATAAATGTTGATTAAGTTTGTTCCACTGCATTTGCTACAGTGAACAAATGCTCTTAAGTTTTCTACTTCCGCATTTGTAATAGTACACAAGTGCGAATGACCAAAACCTTTCAACATTTGCTACAGTGTAATATAACTACATTTGTTCTGAAACTTGTATAAACTTGTAAAAGCCATTATTTGACTGTTTAAAGCAATTTCAAAAGGTCATTTAATACTTTTTAAATTTGAGAGACATTAAAGTTCAACGAGCAAAACTCACTGTTCTTCATCAATCATCATCACCATTAAGAACCTATGTTCTAAGATTCATTTCGTCTAATCATTCCTCATTTTCGATTATCTTCAACATTAGTATCAAAAAAGGTGAAAGTCTTTAAATTTTGTAACCTAAAATGTCGGACTTTTGGATGGATAATGAACATAGAACCCTAGGTCAATAAAGGAAACTCAAAATCAGACTTGATTTAAGAAAAGATGATCATTTTCGACTACAATGAACATTCTAACTAAAAAGAATAACAATCAACAAGGGAAATTCAAAATCATGTTCATCGTACATGGATTGCATCTCTATGTTCACGGCTTCCATCCATTTGTCACAATCCGAATTGGAAATTGCATCATGGTATGTAGTTGGCTCATTGGATTCAACCACATAGCATCCATTCATTAAAAATCCATGTCTTTCAGGTGGAATGCTAACTCTACCAGATCTGTGAACATTTTGTGTGTATTGATCAACCTCTTGATCATCATCAACAACTTCCTGTTGATTGCTAGTGTAAACCAAACGTGTAACGACTTGTGGATCTTGATCCTCATCAAATTCCACTGTTCTATACGTTATTCCTTCCATAAGGAACTTAGCTTCCAAGAACTCTGCCTTTCAAGCAAGAAATACTTTTTGCTCTGTTGGATCAAAGAAGTAATGTCCTATAGAGTCTTTGGGATATCCAACAAATATACACTTAGTGGATCGACATTCAAACTTGTTTTAGGTGTTTAGCTTAACATAGGTTTCACAACCCCATACTTTTAAATATGATAGCGATGGAACTCTTTCATGCCATATTTGAAAAGGTGTCGAATCCACTTTCTGGGTCGAGGCCATATTCAAAATACGAGCCATGAAGAGCAATCCCCAAAATGATAGAGGTAGTGATGTTATAGCCATCATAGATCGAACCATATCGAATAGGGTTTGGTTTCTCCTTTCAGACACACCATTATGTTGTGGTGTTCCAGGTGGAGTAAGTTGTGAGACGATCCCACAACTTCTTAGATGATCTTGAAAAGCCTCATTGAGGTATTCACCTCCTCTATCTGAATGAAGAACTTCAGGATCGTTGAAGGGGGTGTTACAACACAACAACACAAAGAGGAGATTAACTAAACTTAATCAAATAGTAAGACTGGATTAACCAAAGTAAGACACTAAGAACACAAGTAATGTAAGAGACAGAACATAAGAACACAAGTATATGGTTTTCAAGAATGTCGTATATTGTTTTCTCTATGTTCAATTATAAGTGTTACAAAACATATTAGAAAGATACAAGAACATGAGATACTTATACTACATCCTACAGCCGGCTATACTTTGAAAGCCAGCTCGATACAATTGACTAGACACAAACAAAATCAATTGAAGAGTCAAAAGGAAAATTGCCTTTTGACTACTGACTATGACATGCCATAGCTCACATCCTTATCTATTACAAAAAGGATAAATTACATGAAGTAGAAAGTTTACAGACTCAAGACCTCAATATACAGCTACCAAAAGCATGGACCTTTTCACTAACTCATGCAAGTTGGTGACTTGCAGAGATGCAGCGAAAAGGTGTCCAGCTTTATGGAAAAGTACCTCAGATAAAGCATGTTCCAAAAGTATTCGGAAGAAATTTGTCTTTATGAGTTGAAGCTTCGGAAGACTTTGTCTCTGAGGCTTCGGAAGACTTCCTATTTGGCTTCGGAAGATATTGGTCTTGGCTTCAGAAGATTTCACACTAAGATTATTTTTCTGTTGCATGTGTGAAACTTCCTAAGCATTCTTCTTCATTGCACTTGTGCAGCATGTAGGATAGACTTTGGATGTTTAGGTTGCATCAGCCTCTTCATTAATCTCTACAAACTCCCCTTAGGTTGATGCTACAAAAACACTTAGTAGAATTCAGATATCAATAGTGTTGGGGATCGACGATCTGGTTTGAACAATTAGGTTATAATACGCAGCGGAATCGTACAAAAATTAGACGAAATCTAAGCAAGAACACAAAGAATATTCAATCAAACAGTGACGGCTATAAA
>BJCM01252046.1:0-11747 GCA_018326385.1 Flaveria bidentis
GTCCAGTACGTCTCATCCAAGTTCATAGAACGTTTCAGATCATTCCTAATCTGTTCTTAACGTATTCTAATCGTTAGGTTTGATCGGATTAATGTTTTCTTTGATTGGATCGCCAATCAAATAGGATTCCGCACTATTTGATCTGGTTTCACGTTGAATCAGTTAGTACTTAGTACGTAGCAGGTCCTAACAAACAAGCTAGGGTTGAGCGCTTCGAAACGGTTTGACCGCTTCATGTGTGTCGCATGGAAGAAACCCAATCGGTATCATCTTTTGTTCTTAAGATGAAAAGCCACAATAATCGCCTCGAGATGCTTAACTGCCCCGTCTGAAAGGAGTTGGCCACTGATTTGATCCTTAACGGCCTAACTAAAAGGTTTGAGACGTTCATAATGAATTACAATATGAACGGGTGGGACAAGAGCATTGGTGAGCTTCACGCAATTCTCAAAACAGCCAAGGCAGGGATGGGTAGAAAGGTTCTACCTCTTCTCTCAATCAATGAGGGAGGCAACAAGAAAAGTCCATACCCCGATCCTAAAGAAAATGTTGCCAAAGGAAAGGGGTACATCAAAGACAAAAGGAAGGGAAAGGCAAAAGCGGAACCTCCAAAGCCTAAGATTAAGAAGCCTAAGGTAACGGAGAACGATCCATGCTTTGAGTGTGGTGAGATACGACATTGGAAAAGGAATTGTCCAACCTATCTCAAAGAGTTGAGAAACAAGAGGGATGTTAGGCAAACCTCAGGTACAACTTTCATGATTTATATTGGTTTAAATGTTATTTATTCAAACAAATGGGTATTGGATACCGGATGTGGAACTCACATTTGCAATTTGTTGCAGGGGTTCAAAAGAAATAAGCACTTTAAGAAGGGAGACACAAGTCTCTACATGGGCAACAACACAAAAGTTGATGTCGAAGCCCAAGGAGACTATATTTTGAAACTTTCAAATGGTTTGGAAGTTGTTCTTAAGAACATTTTGTATGCTTCTAGTTTGACTAGAAACATAATTTATGTTTCCATTTTAAAAATATGTGGCAATGAATTAAAGTTTGTTAACAATGGTATTCATGTTTTTATGGATGATGTATTTTATTTCAAGGATGTGCCTTTTAATGGTATCTATGAATTGGTTCATGATGATTCATCCTATAATAACTCATTATACCAAACAAGCACCAAGAAACTTAAAATGGGTTTAAGTGATTCTTATCTTAGGTATTGTCGTCTTGGTCACATAAACAAGAATCAGATTCAAACACTTAAAAAGAATGGTCTTTTGAAAACAAATGAAAATGGTTCATTTGATAAATGTGAATCTTGTTTACAAGGTCAGATGACCAAGTCACCCTTTAGTGGTACTAACGAAAGGGCCAAAGAATCATAAATTTGGATGTATGTGGTCCTTTTAAGACAATGACTAGAAATGGTGACAAACACTTCATTACCTTTACCGACGATTACAGTCGCTATGGTTATGTGTACTTGATGAAACATAAATTTGAAGCTTTTGAAATGTTCAAAATCTTCAAGTATGAATTAGAAAATCAACTCAATAAAACTATCAAAGTTCTTCATTCAGATAGAGGAGGTGAATACCTCAGTGAGGCTTTTCAGGACCATCTAAGAAGTTATGGGATCATCTCACAACTTACTCCACCCGGAACACCACAACATAATGGTGTGTCTGAAAGGAGAAACCGAACCCTATCAGATATGGTTCGATCTACGATGGCTATAAGCTCACTACCTCTATCATTTTGGGGTTTCGCATTGCTCTCCGCGGCTCGTATTTTGAATATGGCCCCGAACAAGAAAGTGGATTCGACACCTTTTTAAATATGGCATGGAATAGTTCTATCGCTATCATATTTAAAAGTATGGGGTTATGAAGCTTATGTTAAACTAAACACCAAAAACAAGTTGGAAAGTCAATCCACTAAGTGTATTTTTCTTGGACATCCCAAAGACTGTATAGGATACTACTTCTTTGATTCAACAGAAAAAAAGTATTTATTGCTCGAAAGGCAGAGTTCTTGGAAGCTAAGTTCCTTATGGAAGGAATAACGTATAGAACAGTGGAATTTGATGAGGATCAAGATTCACAAGCCGATACATGTTTGGTTGACACTACAAACCAACAAGAGGTTATTGATGATGATTAAGAGGTTGATCAATACACACAAAACATTCACAAATCTGGTAGAGTTAGCATTCCACCTGAAAGATATGGATGTTTCATGAATGGATGCTATATGGTTGACTCCGATGATCCAACTACATACCATGATGCAATGTCCAATTCGGATTGTGACAAATGGCTAGAAGCCATGAACGTAGAGATGCAATTCATGTATGACAACCAAGTTTGGGAATTGTTTGACCCTCCACTTAACTCCAAACCGGTTGGATGCAAGTGGGTTTTCAAGAAGAAAATGGATATGCATGGAAATTTGGATACTTACAAAGCAAGACTTGTAGCAAAAGGTTTCACTCAAACTCAAGAGGTTGATTATGATAAAACCTTCTCGCCTGTGGCAATGCTAAACTCAATTAGGATATTATTTGCCATAACTGCATATTATGACTATGAGATTTGGCAATGGATGCCAAAACCGCTTTTCTTAATGGACAACTCGAAGAGACTATCCATATGGTTCAGCCTGATGGTTTTGTCGATCCACAACATCCTAATAAAATATGCATGTTAAAGTGTTCAATCTACGGATTGAAACAAGCATTGAGAAGTTGGAATCAATGTTTTGATGAAGAGATCAAGATTATTGGTTTCATCAAGAATGCTGACGAGGCTTTTGTATATAAGAAGATTAGTGGGAGCATAATTACATTCTTAGTATTGTATGTTGATGACATACTACTTTTTGGAAATGATATTCCAACCATGGAAAGTGTTAAAACCTGGCTTGGAAGTTTTTTTCCATAAAAGATCTCGGTGAAGCCGCCAATATTTTGGGAATAAAGATCTATAGGGATAGATTAAGGCATTTGATAGGTCTAAACCAAAGTGCATAAACTGATAAAGTCTTGAAAAGGTTCAAGATGGAAAACTCTAAGAAAGGTATGGTACCTATTCAAAGAGGGAAAATATTGATTCACCTAAATCATTTCATCTTGGATACTTGAAGGGGATGATGTTATTGAATGGCTTTTAGTCATGCGTATTAATGGTAGTAAACCGTTGTTAGGCGGTATTTACTGCTTAGATCAATCTTCGATGAATCTTGTGCAAGTGGGAGATTGTTGGATTCTTTATGCCCAAGACACATAGAACATTGATGTGGTTAGTACGTTATGATCCAAGTAGGGTCATACCCAATAACAAGCTTAGAAACATCAATTAATATTTAATTGATGATATGATCATGCAATTAAATAATTACACCAATTTTAGAAAAATGGGTTTTCTAAGTAAAATTGTTTGTGAGATGGAACAACTTATAAGGACATTTTCTTCATGGGTATTATTTGTAATGTTATTTAAATTGGTTAAATAACATCAAGTAATAAAAGTGTGTATGAGTTATATAATTAAAAGGTTAATTATATAACTCAATTAGTGACTTGTTACAATTAAAATGGGTGATTAAAAATTGGGTGGAAAACCCAATTTTGGAGACCATTCGGCTGCTGCCCCTTTATGGGGTTGGTTCATTTCATGTCTTGAAACAAGACACTCTTCGTAATCACACACTAAACCTCTCACTCTCTTACATGCAAAAGGACCAAAGGCACAAAAACTCTCTCAACCTTGAAGAAGTTCACGGCAAGAATAGGGTTCCAGCAGCCCTATTGGTCCGTTTTGGTGCATAAATCCTAGCAAGAAAGGTCTTTGCTTGATGCTTGTGGGTATGGAAGCTTGAGGACAACTCTCCTTGGTGTTTCGGTCGTTCAAGAACATCATCAACTTCATCAAAACTTCCATTTTTCAGCAGGTCCTGAAAGGTAGTTTGTATGTGTTGTTTTGGTTGTTATCTCTTCTTGATAGCTAGTTGATTCACACATATTTGATCCTATGTTCTTGGGTTTGTTATTGCTAAGTATTATGCCTTAATTTTCAGTTTATAAAACATAATATTAAGGTTTTATTCCGCTGCGTTTTTCATGTTTAAATGGTTAAACAACTTTGATAATGGTCTAACAAACCCAACAGATTGAACCATGAGTATGAGCCAATCACACAATTGAACCATGAGTATGGGTCAACTATGCAATTGGATCACAAGAATGAACCAATCACATGACTGGATGAAGGAGTCTGAGTCAGTCGCACGACTGAACCCCAATCGCACGAATGAATCATGCGTATCGGTCCAGTCGCACGACTGAAACTCAAAATAGTATAAATAGATGAGTCAGTCGGTCATATTCCTTACCACCTTTCAAAACACTCAAAAACCGCCTAATACACATACACTCTGCCGAAAATTTGATTATTGTGATTACTCTCTCATTCTCGTTCTAACCGATTTCCTATTCATCGCACGTACTTTGAAACTAAAATCTAATCAAAAGAATGGATTAATAGAACCCACAATGACTGAAAATCATTAAAATCAAGAACCGGAACAATCCTCTTTAATAGACCACTTAAATGGACATAAACGTTGTTTTAAAAGACACTAAGTGTTATTTCGAGTCCGTGCGAACCCAATGGATCTAAACATGAAGTGTCTTGTAATGTTTTGACAAAGATTCAAAGTTATGGTGTCGAACAGAGCAAGATGCGAATAGACACACCATATGAACCTTAGTCGCACTGTTGAGCCAGGCGCATGATTCAATCACACGAGTGAATCAATCAGTGACCCAGTCGCACGACTGACTCAACTACAAGGCATAGCATATGACTAATTTTAGTCGTAGGCTAAATCGTACGACTGAACTCAATAGTAGGCTAAACCATACGACTGAACTCAGTCGCAGGCTCAATCGTACGACTCAATTCAGTCGTATGGTTCAATAGCACGATTGAACCAATTGATCAAAATCAGCTAAAATTCAACTGTTATCTGTTATGAACAAATCTAATGTAGATGTTCCTTGTGTTGCAGCAATATGGCTGAGAGATTGACTATGAGCACTAAGCACAACATCTGTGCTCATCTAGATGCTGTATACCGGAACGAATCTGAGTTCACTGGGATTATTGCCTTTCTGTGTAGATCGAGGATCTACAAGGCCAATTTCTACTCCATGTACACCATATAGATCTATTCAGCAGGCCTTCTGGGAAAGTGCCACAATTGACCGGTTAGTTGAGCCCCATTATATCTGGAGCTCTATTTTTTGACAAGACACAGATCTGTGAAGAAAACCTAAGGTGAGTCTTGGATTTGGGGGAAGACAGAGCCCATGTAACCAGGCTACATCCCCTGACTATTCATGGATGCTTTTTGAGGATCAAGTACGCTGGTGACGTCAATGACAGCGTACTAAACAAGAGCAACATGTTCCCATAGTTCAAGTTTCTCACACATGTGATCCTCTAGTGCATAGCCTCCAGACGTGGAGGATTCGATGAGATGTATGTCCAAATCTAGAATGCATATGTTGCACTGGTACTAAACCACCCGTTCACATTCTCCCGCATGCTCTTTTCGTATCGATAGAGAACATAGAGGGCAAGGGCAAGTAAGGCTTCTACATGTATCTAAGGTTTCTGCAAATGATCATCATTGAGAAGCTTCCTTTGCTGCCAAAGGAGAAGGATGATGCAGTTATGTTAGAGGTGATGGATGACATCACCCTGGGTAGGATGAAGGTGTACCGGAGGAAGCAGGTGAAGCCCCCGGTCAGGAGACTGTTTGGCCATCCGTCCAACGAGGACTACGTGGCGCCTTCACGGAAGAAGTGGCGTCATGATGACAGTGACTCTAATGTTGAGCCCATAGTGGTTCCCACTAATGAAGAGGACCATGATGATGACGACCATGATGACGGTCAAGGGGGTGGAGATGCTGGCCCCAGTCAATCACAGGCCACCGACACATCTACTATATCTTCACCACCTCCACATAGTACTTCAGCAACACCTAGTGGATCTAAGCAAGCTGCTTTCCACCAGGACTTCTTGTTAGATGAAGAAGATGGGTATGCTGATGAGCCTCTCACCCGGAGAGTCAGGAGCCGGGTTGTGGCTACCAAGAAGGGGAAAGAGGGGGTTGGTGGACGTCAAGCTAGGTCTAAGGGTAGTGATACTGATGTCACAGAACCAATATACACACCGGACCAGCTAATCAGCTCAGGGGGAGCCCGATAGCCAAGGGTTCTAGGAAGAAGAGGATGACCCATCTCTATGGCAAGAAGGGTAAGAGACAGAGGATTAACTTGATCAGTTCTTCCACCACCACAACCACTACCTCCACCACAGCCACAACTACTACCACAGCCACTGCCACCACCTTTGTTCCCTACAATACCACCTCTACTACCACTGACACCCCCATCACAACTCAAACATTCACATCAACCTCACCCATAATAACTAACTTAGATCCACCACAATCCACTTCCATTCCTACTCCCTTTAACACATCATCCATCACTACACCCACTTCTCACTAAGCCGGCACATCCACCTGAATTCCCACCTACACAGGGCTCTACTATACCCAATGTTGGGTAAGAGGAACCGATGGCAAGCCTCAACAGGCTGGTGCGAAAGCTGCTAGCCACAGATGACCTGAGAGCCAACCAGATGAATCAGCTGGTAGCAGTCAATACCGCCCAAGGCAAGCTGATTGCTCTGCTGACAGAGAAGAGCGCTGCTCATAAGAGAGCGTTAGTTCAAGCTCACCATGCACTGAAGGCTCAAAATGAGCTTATGGTGGCATTTGTCAAGAGGATAGAGGGGTTGGATAAAAAGAACAATAAGTTGATGCTAACATTGAAGGGAGCAAAAGGTGAGCCTCTAAATATTAAGGATGATATAGATCATGGTGGAGATGATGATGTTGAGTTGACAGATGATGGGTCACAAGAAGATGATGATGATGAGGAATCTGGACCAAGTGGAAAGGGAAAAAGGGATGATTATGATGAGGATGATGATCAAGGTGATGCATGTGCATCAGCCTCAACTCAAGCAACACATGAGAGGCGCTCCAAAAGAGTCGCGTCCTCCGCAGCTCTAGCTAAGAAGACACTTGATCAGGGCAAAAGCTAAGCTCCACAAGCTTATGATTATGATGTTCTTCCCCTCCAACAAGTCAAGACTCGACTAACGATGATTCTTGACTTGCAAGGGATTGTGAGAAGGTCAGTGAGCTACACTCCAAAAGAAGGAGAAATTATTCATGATCTGGCCGATGAGCAGCTTGCTAATATGTTTAGATTGAATCCAGATGAGCTTGTTAAAGATGCTCTAGAAGTAGATGTTTTGAGTGATAAGGAGCTACAAGGGGTGGCTGAGTTGAGATTAAAGATATCGCATCTGATTACTATCTGCAGTACACTGACCCTAAGGGTAACGTTATCCCAGACTTGGTTGAAACTTTTGGCATTGATACTTTTGTGAAACTGGATGAGATTGAGACAGAGAAAGAAAAGGATGAGAGTAAAGCCCAATCTACAAATGTTAATGTTGATCGAAAGAAGGCTGAATGGGCAGCTTGTTTATCAGAGATGAAGGCCCAACGTGCACCTCCAAAGTTGAATGCCTACACCAAACATTACAGAGTCACGAAACATCAGAAAGTGTCAGGCAAGATCATAAATTGGGCCTATTTTGAAGATTCGGATGTCTATGCTATGAATAGAGAGAAGGGGATTAAGTGCATTAGATATCAACATGATCTGAAGACTCTTCCTAGTTTTCAGCTGAACATATTAGCATGTTTTGACCTTTTGTATGCCAACCCGAGGAAGATGTCGGGATGGTTTGAGAAGTCATTGTAGAAAGAATACCACACTAGATGGGTCAACTTCAGAGCTCAACAACCTAAGCGGATCATTCATAAGACTGAAGTTGATCCTATATCTGGAAGACCTATGGTCGTGTTGAAGTGGAGTCCCCCATGCACAATGTCTAAGATTCCTTTACAAAAGATGCCTTAGGACTTCACTCAACACTACAAATGGTGGTATTATGACCGGAGGACAGGGGAAGTGGTCATAGTTATAAATAGAGAAGGAAAGATTGAGACTATGAGGGTATTTGACCCAATATGGCTTACTAACTTGTGTTCTGAAGATGTCTACACTCTATATAAGTGGCCACTGTTCTATGACATCCAAGATATTGTACAAGCTCTACAATTCCAAGATGTTATACCACTCTACTTCGCATTTGAAATACACACGGGAGTTACGAGAGAAGAAAAGTACAAGAAATTTCAAGAGAATGTGAAGAATGTTAGAAAATAGGATAAACTAGGTCAAAGGTGGAGTTTGTTGATACATCATGCTACTAGTTATGTTCTTAATGTAAAAGTCTTTCATTTCTTACACATGTGTAATGTAATTACTTAATGAAATATGATATGCTTTTGATGTTTATTTGTCTTTGAATATTTCATATTATTATTGTATTTGGTATAATTCATATGTATAAACATCATATATAGGTTTGAGGTTGTTGTACATAGTACTAAGTCAATAATGATTGAGAACGATGCTCAACTTAGTCGGGTGGTTATTCATGCTAACGGACCATACTTATGGACCATACGCATGAAAAAATCATACATATGGACTAGTCGCACGACTATTCCGGGAGACTGGATCAGTCGTATGACTGAGAAATAAGGTTGATTTAGTCGCACCACTGAACCTTCAGTCGTGTGTAGAAATCAACCGCATGAGTCACTCGCACGACTGAACCATGCTGATGGTTTAGTCATACAAATAAAGAGTAAAAACCTATAAATACCACATATTTCGTGGAAAACCTATAAATACCACATAGAAATCAACCACACGAGTATTGTGGTTGGAAATGGAGAGATATCAAGTGGGTGTGTGTGTGTTTTCAACTAGAAAAGCCAAGAGGGAGAGAAGAGAGAATGAGAGGAGGGTGTGTTTTTTGCATGAATGGGGAGTGGGTGAGAGGAGTGGTGAGGTTAAGTAGAGAAGAGGGGAGAGGATATGTGGAGACGGGGCAACCGATTTGGTGAGTAGTATGAGTTTTTTTATTTAAATTTTAATGGTAATTAGTTATTATGTAGTGTAGTTTTGTAGTGTAGTGTAGTATTTTAGATGGTAAATTCTAATTAGTTATTAAGAATTATGCATGTATATGCATGCTTTGACCTTGAATTATGTTTGTATGCACACATTTTTAATTGTTTCAATTAAGTTCCAGAATTATTAGGCTACTAATTGAGTTTTTCCTCGAACACGAAGTTATTCTATGCTAAGGCTAGAATTGACTAAATCATACAAAATGGCACATGAAATAATAAAAATGTTGATAATAACACTAACTTTAGTAATAATAATACTAATAAATATAATTATAGCACCAATAATAATAGTATAAAGGATGATGATGATGAGATTTAGGGTTAGAATTATGACCGAGGAGTCAGTTGTTACAACTCCACTTCAGATCAGCCATCATCTATACAATATAGATATGTGGAAGATAAGTACAAGCATTGCCTATGCTAACACATTTAGAGCAATAATTATAAGCATATAAGGGTTGATGAAACTATGACATCAACCATGCCCCCGTGATCAACTTTTCCGACCTGCATATAAATATTGCACTTGGTCGAGGCATTTATCACCATAAGTCCTGCATAAAAACGTCAAATAATGAAAGAATCAAGTCATATAAGTTAAAGTTGTAACCGTGCGAAAAAACCGCATTGTGAAACGTGTGAGCTGACAATGCCAGAATATATATTTATGTTACATGAACTAATCAAGAAATTCATTAAAGTGAACTTATTACCTTCTCAACGCCAAGCTGAACTTATCCAAAAATTTAAAGAGATGGGTGAAGAACTCATTTCGTCAACCACACTTCACACTATCCCATCTCTAACCCTCCACATGAAATGTGTGGAGTCTTTTTTAGAAGCATTTCCTAATGTGTTATGTGCGTTGGCGTGCGTTAAAGAGTCTAACTTTGTAGTCTTAGACTCTCGGCTTTGACGTATCAGATAACAATAGAACCTTAGTAAATATAATTTTCATTTGGATTATTTTAGTTAACTCTAGGACTATTTTCGTACCTCTTCTTGTGATTTGGAAATGATAAAACTTAACTAGAAAATAATGTAGTGCAAAAACGTAAAAAACGTAAAAAACGTAAAAACAAAAACTGAAACCTGGTAGCACAAGGAAGAAAGGGGGTACGCTCCTGATGCGTAAGGAAGAATGCCCTCGTGACCGACACACCGTGATGTATTCTGACTTGTTTTAGCCATTTGTCTCGTTCCCCATCAATTCTACATATTAAAAACTCAATGAAAAGTAGTTATCTTCCGCATTCACTTCCATTTTCATTACTTTTTTCATTTTCCTTTCTTATTTTAAATTCTTCTTCCATTTCTGTTCAATTTTGATTATTCAAGAGGTTACTATTGTTAATTCCAATTTGTAATGATTGTTATTTACATGTAATTAGATGATTAAGTCTCTAAATAACCAAAATCCTAGCCATTATATGTAAACCCTTGTAATCAATGTTATATGGAATGATGAATTGTTAGAACTCTTAGAAGATTAACATTTAGTCTTTTAATGTTTATTTTATATTTTGTACTAGTATAGGGACTAGTTTTGTAAATTGTTAGTTCCTTAGTTTCTAGTATAAATAGCTTAGACTAGAGTAGAATTAAAGAGTTGAGTTTTTTTTTTAACTGCTTTCTTACTCTTGTAATTGTCTTTGCTATATCAATGAATTGTAAATTTTGTTGATATTGCTTGATTTGATTACAATTGTTTGTGTTTTGTTGAATTGATTACATAAATCATTACAGATTGAATCAATTGATCCTATCAATTGGTATCAGAGCTTTCGGTTGAGTGTTTTTGAAGTTCTTTCGAACATAGAAACTTCAAACATCCACTGAAATCTGTAACTGATTGACAATTCGAGTGAAACATTGTGAATTAAAGTTGTGTTTCATCATCAGAAACATAATTTGAATCACAAATTGCAGTATATTTAATCAAATCTATTGAATTTGTTGTTCGAACAAAGATCAAGTTTTCGAACTGAAAAATCTCAAATTCATTGATTTGTTATTGATAATAAAGAAATTGATACTAGAAGAATGATTATCGGCATTATATTGAACTATTTGAAAAGATTTAGTTCAATTCATCAACAATTGAAGGATTTCAGAAATTCAGAGTTCGTTATATTTATATGAATATGATGAATGTGGCGCATTAGGGTTATTAATCACAGAAATTTGCCTAAGTGTTTAGGCGCTTGAACACTGTTTAGGCGCTTTTCAACTGTTTGGGCGTTTTTCAACTTTTGAGGAGTTTTTACCCTAGGCGTTTTACTACTGTTGAGCAGTTTTGAAATATTTTACTAAGTGTTGAGACGTTTCTAAGTGTTGAAGTGTTGAAGTGTTGAAGTGTTGAGGCGCATTGGAACTGTTGAGACGTTTTAGAACTGTTTAGGAGCATTACTCCTGTGTAGGCGCATTACCATTGTTCAGGCGTTTCACAACTGTTCAGCCGCATCAACATTAGACGTTTTGGATTATTTTTTCTAAGGCAATCCCTTAGACGTTTCTCAACTCAGACGCATCAACTG
>BJCM01252049.1:0-14685 GCA_018326385.1 Flaveria bidentis
TCTAGTGATCTTAAATGTAATAGACTTTCATCTTGTAACACATATGTAATGTTAAATCTATGAAATGAAAAAACTCTTATGTGTATATTTGTTGATTGTTTAATGTTATATCTATTGATATTATGTATTGGTACACGCATATATGAACATGTTATATAGGTTTACAGTTGTTAGACATGTTCTGAATCATTAAAGGTTCAAGAATGTGTTTAACTAAGTAATCTGATTCAGTCGCACGACTGGACCATGCGAATGGGCCAATCACACGACTGAACCTGGTGAATGAGTCAATCGCACTACTGAGTCATAAGACTGACTCAGTCGTACGAATGAATTAATCGTATGACTCAGTCGCACGACTGAGCCAGTCGCTTGGCTCAGTCGTATGAATGAAGACTGTAACCTATAAATACCACTTAATTCGTGGAAAAACGCGTGACTTAGAGAATTCACAACCCTAGCCGTCCAAGTTCGTCTAGAACGTCCCTTCTAAGTTCATAGAACATTTCTGATCATTCCTAGTCTATTCTTAACGTATTCTAATCGTTAGGATTGATCGGATTAACGTTTTCTCTGATTGGATCGCCATTCAAATAGGATTCCGCACTATTTGATCTGGCTTCACGTTGAATCAGTGTGTACTCCGTACGCTATCGGTCCTAACACATTCCCTAAGACTCTAAGGTCTTAATAGCTCAACAAGGTTCTTTTTAGGACAGCTAAGCCTTTGTCGGAGGAAGTGGGTACGATGGTGATCATTAGTATTGCTTTGATGATCTAGAGTGCTTAAGTCCAGATCATGTAGAGTATGTGGACATAGTCCAATAAATGGCTTTACTGACCTACCGAGCAAAGAAGTTCTTCAAATGAACTGGAAGGCAGTTCCCTCAAAACCCAACTACCAGCAAGTTTGGGTTTGACAAAACCAAGGCCAAATGTTACAACTTTAACCAACTTGGTAACTATGCAAGGGAATGTAAGACTCCCAAGTCAAATCCGGGAACCTCACAAGCCTCCTCACATCCCTCTACACCTAAAGCCACTAGGATGTCAACTGAAAAAATAGTTGTAGTTCAAGAAGTTGATTGGAGCTTTATGGTGCAAGATGTCACCCCCTGCTCAAGCACTCATGGTTGGAACAAACAACTCAAAGGTATATGAATATCTCTATACTTCTGTCTGTATTTCTAAGGTTAAGTTATATCAGGACTACAATATGGAAATTAAATATGATATTGAGTCTTTAAATATCTTAAAATCTAATTTTAAAAGGATTGAAACTGACTATCAAACAAATTGAGGAGTTAGAGAAAATTATGTCCTTGTTAAAACATGATCATACAAACTACAAGACTCAAATCAAGGATTTAATAACCAAATTGTCTAAGGCTCAAGCCCAACTTGTCACAGATGTGGCTCAACCCAGGTAGCATGCTATCTCAGACCAAACTTCCAAGCCATTCTTGCATTTTCCTCTCACTCCAAACTTTGTTATCAAAACAAAGGTGGGTTTGGAACTAATGAAATTGCTCCATCACACTCTTATGAGTCTATTAGATAACCAAGCTATGGTATTGAAGAGCAAGAGCTTCCATCTGCTAACCCACCTTCCCATGAGTCAAAAAATGATGCAACTTTAGAGACCATCATTGAGAAGAATCAGGTAAACCAAACCCCTCTTGCCAGTGATGACCAACCCCTAACCACCAAAGCCAAAAGAATTCGAGCTAAGGCAACCTGAAAAACTGCCAAGAAAGTGGCTGAATCTAAGCTGAAGATTGACCCAAAGCAAACAGGTGTATTCATCTCAGTTGGATTCCAGGTGGTAGGAACTTCTAATCCTGTAAAAGTGTGTAGTACAAGCACTCCTATCCAACAAAAGGATCATAAGGAACAAGGAAAGACTGGTGATGAAGATAAGAAGAATAAGAAACAACAATCTTCAATTTCCGAAAGACTAACATTGCCTGCATAATGTGTGGTTTGCAAAACCACATGGCTAAAGATTCTTACTACAATCTTGCTAGCATACACTATGCAAAAAATGTTACAAGAGAAGGAGTCAGGGAAGGTTTCTCATTTGGACCCTATCATATGGTTCAACTGATGAAAAATGGAAAGCTTGTTTCCGAAGCAAAGTTGCTTTCGGAAGAAAGTCTTTCTTGCAAAGGGAAAATGGCTTCGGAAGTTAAAGTTGTTAAGACTCAAAAGAACCAAAGAGTCCCCTTGAAACCATCCTAGAAGAAGGCTGCTTTGGAAGAAAAGCTGGTGAAGACTTCTTCCAAAAAGAAAGAAGCTTCAATAGAATGTCATGCTACTCAAGCTTATCAAGGTCATCCTCAATAATCATCCAAGGGATGGAATGGAAGATCAAAGAAGATGTAACAGCCTAAGCCTCTTCTTCACAAACAGATATTGAACACCCATGAATAAATTTTGGTTCAATATCATCATCATGATTTGAAAAGCCCAAGACCAACAAGGCTTGGATTTCCAATCAAAACTAACTTTTTCACCTTATATGTAGGAACATCCATATGACAAGAACAATAATGTGTGGATTGTATATAGTGGATGCTCTAGGCACATGATAGGGAATAGATCTCTCCTTCAATAATTTCATCATTTTGATGGAGGTCCTGTTCAATTTTGAGGTGAGGCTAGAGGATACATTTCTGGTAGAGGGAATGTATCTAACAACAAGTTTAAAGTTGACAAAGTACACTTTATCAAACAACTTGAACACAACCTGTTAAGTGTTTCTTAATTTTGTGATCAAAATCATCAAATGCTTTTCACAGAACATGAGTGCATTATCCACAGACCAGGGATGACCATTCCTCATGAATTGGTACTTCTTAGATCTCCTAGGAAAGGGGATATGTACAAGCTAGATATGAACTCCCCATTAGTTGAAGTATCATGCTTTCTTTCCAAAGCTAATGGTGATGAGTCAACACTATGGCATAAACATATGTGTCATGTAAATTTTAAAACCATGAACAAAATGGTTAAAAATAACTCGGTACATGCTTTGCCTAAAAATGAATTTTTCTGCAAAGATAACTGTGTTGCATGCTTGAAAAGGAAGCAATAATTAGCATCTCAAAAATCCAAAGTTGTTAACTCTATCACCACTCCATTACACTTATTGCACATGGATCTATTTGGTCCCATAAGTATAATGAGAATTGTAAGGAAATCATACTGCCTTGTAATTGTTGATGATTTTACAAGATTTACATGGGTATTCTTTTTAAAACTAAGGATGAAACTGGTGAAACGTTAAAATCTTTTATTCTTAAAATAGAAAATCAAACTGATCACAAGGTTAAGATAATTAGAAGTGATCAAGGGACTAAGTTTAAGAACCATATTCTTGACTCATTCTGTAACTCATATGGGATTGCCCGACAATAAAGTGCTCCTAGAACTCCTCAACAAAACAATGTTACTGAGAGAGAAACAGGACAAGATTGAGGCTTCTCAGACTATGTTAGTTTATTCAAATCTACCTGGAGAGGCAATCAACACTGCATGCTATGTGCAGAATAGGGTCCTTGTAGTTAAGCCACATGGAAAAGCCCCTTATGAGCTATGGAACAAGAGGCCATTATTCATTGGCTTTCTAAGGTCCTTTGGGAGCAGGTGTACCATACTTAACACAAAGGACAATTTGGCAAAATTTGCTGAAAAGTCGAATGATGTTATCTTTGTTGGATATTTTTCTAACTATATTGCTTATAGAGTTTACAACATCAAAAATCAACAATTTGAGGAATCATCCAACATTGTTGTCAATGAGCACACCCCTTGTGTTAGGGGGAATGTCCCTAATCATATTTTTGTCTTAGAACTATTTCCCAACTATTCTAACTCATCTTGTGAGAATGTTTTAGCTGGAACAAGTACTCAAAGTGACTCTGATGATGATCAACCATTTGAGTTGCCCAGACCTTGTTCAAGTTCTCCAAGAAGAGCTAAAGATCAAGCTCCCACTTTCTTGAGATCTGACAACATAATTATCTCAAGAGGTAGTGAAGCTTCAACAAGTTTCCACCTAGTGAGCCTCAAAACTCATCTAATGACACTGCACAATACCAAGCTGATGGAAGTAGCGTCTTGAAGGAACAGGAAACTGTTAATGCTACTTCATAGTCCATAGATGATGATGGTGTTTCCCATTCATTCAATCAGTCCATATTGAATGAGTTTGAAACAATAACTGGTCCAAGTGTTCAAGCTCCTGAGCAAAACATGTCTAACTTTGATCTATCTTTGCAAATGGAGGTGATTCCCAGACTCAGGATTCATAACACTTATCTAGCTGAGAACATCATAGTAGAAGTCTCTAAAGGTGTAATAAAAATAGGACAAACTCATAATGGGAATGTCTATTTGTAGTTGGGTTTAATTAATGCAAGAGGAATTGCTTCAATTCAAAAGACAAAAGGTTTGGAACCTATGTCTGCTACCATCTTGTCAAGTACCAATAAGCAACAAATGGGTATTCAGAAACAAAAGCGAGGATAGAGGTTTAATAATCAAGAATAAGGCAAGACTGGTAGTTCAACGATACACCCAAGAGGAAGGAATTGATTACATCGATGTCTTTGCACTAGTTGCAAGACTTGAGGCAGTGAGGATCTTTCTTGCTTATGTTGCATCCAAGAATTTCACTGTCTACCAACTTGATGTCAAGTGTGTCTTTCTATATGGGGATATAAATAGGGAGGTCTATATGTATCACCCACTAGGATTTGAAGATCCACAGCACCCCAACTATGTGTGCAAGTTGGATAAAGTTCTATATGGGTTGCACCAAGCACGTTGGCTGTGGTATGAGACCTTGTCTCAGTTTCTTCTAAAGAATGGATACACTAGAGGTACCATTGGTAAGACTCTTTTCATAAGGAAGTCTGGAAAAGACATTGCTCGTTCAAGTCCTTGTTGTTGACATCATATTTGGTTCCTCAAATGATCAAATATGCAAGGACTTTGAGAGCATTATGAAGAAAAAGTTTGAGATGAGTTCCATGGGAAAAATGGACTTTTACTTTGGAATTCAGGTGAAGCAGATGAAGGAAGGGTTCTTCATAAATCAATCTATGTATGTCAATGGCATTTTAGAAAGATTTGAGATGAAAGATTATAAGCCTACCAAGACACCCATACCTAGAAACCACAATCTTTGTCCTGACTCTAAGGGGGAGGATACTGATCAGCATCAGTATAGGGAAATCATCGGGTCTCTGATGTATCTCACCACTAGTAGACCTGATATCATGTTCGCTACATACATTTGTGCAAGATATCAGGCCACTCCAAAGGTGTCTCACTTAGTTGCTGCCAAGAGAATCCTTAAATACCTCAAAAGAGCACCAAAACTTGGTCTCTGGTATCCCAGGAACACCAACTTCAATATTTATGGCTATACTGATAGTGACTATGGTGGATGCAACATCAACAAGAAATCAACATCAGGAGGATGCCAATTTCTTGGTGGAAGGATAATCTCATGGCAATGCAAAAAACAATCTTGTGTCACAACATCTACTGCTAAAGCTGAATACATTGTTGCTTAAAGTTGTTGTGCACAACTACTGTGGATTCAAAATCAGATGATAGACTAAGGATTCAACTTCATGAGCACTCCTATTCACATTCACAACAAGAGTGCTATCTCAATTACTGCAAATCCAGTGAAGTACTCCAAGACAAAACACATCAACATTAGTTATTATTACATTAGAGATATTTATGAGAAAAACCTTAATAAAATAATCAGAGTTGACCCAAATGAACAATATGCTGATTTGTTCACCAAAGCATTTGATAAAAAAATATTTAAGTATCTTATTACGGCTATTGGGATGATAAAAAATGACTTTTATCTTATTTGAAAACCTTTTTTGTTTTAAATGTGTCCTGCCTTTGTCAAATACAATCTAAACCCGGTTACAATAAAGTTATTCTTCAAAAATTGACTAAGTATAAGTGCTTCCAAAAAGAAATTTACCCTCTGAAGATTTCTTCATTATCTTCCGAAAGTAACTTTCTCAAATTTGGCTTTATCATTCGAAAAGCTTTCAGTCTTGAAAGTATATCTTGTCTACTTCTGAAGCTTGAAAACATCTTCATTCGGAAGACCTTCTTAATCTCGGAAGTAAACTACTTTACCTTCAGAACTAAGTATTGGCTTCGGAAGAAGAAACCCTTTGGAAATACTTTTACCCTTGGAAGAAGACTCCACCTTGTAACGGAAACCTTTAGGCCCCACACTGTAAAAAGCAAGGATTTTAATAATGATATCGGAATCTTTTAAATGGTATTTAATCTTACCGCCCCTATCACATCTTACCCCAAACCATCTCTTTACCTTATCTGTCCACCATTTTCACCCATTTAAATATTTTTGATTCACTACTTTAATCTTTTACCACTTTTACGGCCCAAAGAATTCCTCATCTTCAACCTACCTTGCTTCAAACTTGTTTCCTCTGTTCTTACCTTACAATGGCACTTAACCCTCAACATAACCAGGTCGCACTCCTTGACTCATCCAAGGATGCTGATTTCTCAGCTCTCATCTCCTTTCTCACCCAATCTACCTACTACACCGACTTAACTGTAAATCTTACCATTTATTTGAACCATATGGAGGAATTTTGGGGCAACGGTCAAATTGAAATCCTAAATAAAGTTAGGGTTATACAGTCGAGCATATGTAGCCAGGCATTGATCATATCATAACAACTAATCAGGGAGCATCTAGAGCTTCACGATGAAGGTGCCCCTACAGAATTTCCCAAATCACACCTTGATGACACATATACCCAAATAGGATAAGGTGGAGATGTAAGCAGGTCTACAGTTTACAAGTTTAACTTCTCATACATTTGGAAGTTCCTGCTTCATGTTGTTCTCCACTACTTGTCAAACAAGTCTGGGGGATGGGATTAATTCCCATATGAACTAGGGTGCCTAGTTCATTGATTGGTGAATAGCCTCCAGTTTAATTAGTCAAGGTTTGTGCTGACTAACCTTATAGGGAACCTCCAGAGGGACACATTCTTCATGTATCCCAGGTTCCTACAGCATATTATTAACTGTGAGATGGACCAGAGTCAGCTTGTCTGTATAGCTACTATGAATGTCCCTCAAATGAGGTTGACTGTCTTCAAAGTCTTGAATAGAGTGTCCACGAACTTCACTGGAAGATACACTGAGCTTCTTCCAGGTATGACTGAGCCAATAGCTCGTGGTGACATCCCTGTTAACCCCATAGGTGATGAGCCCACACCAGCAACTACCCTTACTTTGCAAATCTACCTACGCACTCCATCAAAATCACTTATCAGAGACGTCCCAAATGAACCCTTGTTTAATCTCCTTTGGTTGAACAAGTTCCCCCTTTTCTATCCAAAAAGGCTAGAGTGTAAACATGGGCTCCCACTTAGTCTGAGGTCTCACCCTCCTTCACCATTGACCATAATATGTGCATTGAGTCTCCTCAATCACAATCCCATGAGCCCGAAACCCAAACTGAAAATCCTCAAGGTGAATCTCTATATTCCCTTGAGCAGCCAAAAAGGGACAACCCCACAATAGGCTTAATGCTATTAGAAATTGATCAAGGTACTGGGTTAATCGGAATAACTACTTATCCTTACTGACCTATTGATAGGTTTTGATGAAGAGATTATGTCCTTCCAAGGCAGTGAAATTGATCCATAACACCCTTTAAAGAATCAACTGAGCCTAAAGAGATCTCTGATCTCTAGCCCACATAAATAGACCCAAACTGAGGTGAGTCCTACTAGAGTGGAATGGACTCATGTAGATTCAGTTGCCACTAATGTAGGTGCCTCATTGGGCCCTCAGGAAAGTGGTAATATTGCTAAGAATGAATCTATAGAAACCAAGCATTCTGATGACTCTGAAAGAGACATCATTATCCATGGGAAACTAGGGCGCCAAGAAATCACTTCTGGTGGTGAGGATGAACATACAAGGTATGTTACCTTATCTCCCCATGATTCTATTTAGAAAGATGAGGGAAGTATGCAACTCACCATAAATGAACTCCTCACTAAAGTCTCCAACCTTGAATTCAGGTTCAAGACTTTAGAGGAGAGGTCCACCACTCAGCAACCTGCGTTTGAAAATCTCAAGGCTAAACTAGCTGAGAAACAGACTAAGAGATTTGTTAGGCATGTACCAAACCAGGTCTCAATGACTTCTTCCTCTAGCTCATCTAGCTCTCAAGATGATGCTACCAAAAGGGGGAGAAAGTTCAAAGACAATCACATATGGCATCCACCAGCTCAACCATCTCTATGCTCTCTTCAATATATCCTATTCAGCATTCAAATGTTTTCCCGGGGCCTCCTCCGATCATCCTCCAGATGGACCCAAGATTGCTTAAAGATCTAAACATGTTTCTCACCTTGTTTCTTATGGGATCTTCAATATGCCAGCCAGATCCAGATGTTGTTATGGCCTACTTTCGGGCTGAAGAGCTTCAAAGGCTAAATACACCTTCTATTACTGTTCAGGGAGTTGGACAACCTAAAGTCCATATGGGACCTCAGATTGATTTCAAAGGGGAAATGGAAACGGATGGCCCAACAACCTAAACAGTTAGGACAGATAGTGTATTACCACAAACTTCCGAAGCTAAAGTCAAAGCTACAAAAGAACAATTTCAATCTTCCGAAGCTGAGATAGAAGCTGCGAAAGAGCTTTACTCCTTGTCCGATGATCTAATCATCACAGATGCAATTCTGGAACTAGCATCTGAGGTGAATAGTGAGGACTTTCTCAAGTTACCTATTACTCAAACACCTTCATCATCACATGCTCCAACCACCACTCAACAACCTGAACCCTATGCTCAAGAATCTCCAAAGTCTACAGCTTTCGAAGATGTCAAAGGAAATAGGAAGCTGACTGTGGAAGAACTTCTAGAAGAGGAAAGGTTGGAAAAGTTAAGAAGAAAAAGAAGACTACCCTCAGGGAAACTACTAGCTGAAAGTAGCAAAGTAGTTTTAGCCAACCAAGAGGCAGTCAAGAATCAGAAAAGAGTGGAAGTGATTGACAGACTTGTCAAGTTGGAGCTATAAATGAAGACGTACTCCTCTTGCCACTTGAGGAGCTGATTGAGTTGGAGAAGGCAACATTGCTACCAAGAGAACAAGAAGAAGAAGCAATGTTAGCCTTGGAAGAAGAAAACTTAAGGAAGAAGGAGGAAGTTGATCAACAACTTAAGAGTTACAGGATAGCTTTCCTAAAATCCAGAGGATTTTCCCCTGAAGAACTTGATCCACATGAAAATGACATGATCCTGTTGCTTGTAAACAAAGAAAAGGATCAAAAGAAAAGAAAGAAGGCCTTCAGGGAAAAACTAAAGGAGAAAAAGAAGAAAGAAGATGATGCTCAGCTTGCAGCCATGAAGAAGTATGGGGACAAAGCTTAGATGAAGGATTATCTCAAGGCCAATGGCTTCTCAAGTAGGCAGGTTGGATCTTTGTTTGTGAAGACCCTGCAACGTATTGTCAGCGAGATCAAGGTTGACATACACTCAGGAAGAAGGAAAGAGAATTTCCAAAGAGTACAGGGGATGACTTTCATATCTACTCCACAATCATAACATCAACCTAAACCTATCCCTTTCCCTTTCTCTGTTAAAACTAAACCAACCTCTAAGCTTTACATCCATGAACCCATATCATCAACCTTACCCACTTCCTCACCCACTCAGTCAAAACAACCACCAAAACTACCCATCCTCAAACCAAACACCTTACCCAAAACCCAATCCTCATCCACCAAACAACTACCCAAGTCATCTTCTCATACACCTAAGCCATTTTCCTTAGAGGAATTTAAAGAAATCAAGAGGAAGCTCATCAACTTCACATCATTGAGCGATATCTCCTATGAGGAGGAGTCTATCAAACTAACTTACACTAACAACTCCTCAAGTTCCCTCACAAGAGAGCAATCCCTTGATCTCCTAAGAAGAACACTAGACTAGGCCATCAAACTCATTGGCCTCAAGTCTGATTCATTGAATGATGAAGAGAAGAAGCTTAGAAGAAGGCTGGTGACTCTGTTGGATACAAAGAAAGGTGACAAGATTCCCAACCAGCCTCTTATGCCAAGAAAGAAGATTATCCAGTGGAGGTTCGATGACTTCTCTCACAACTTTATTATGGAGATAGAGAATGGAGAGAGCAACAGGCTGAATGCTCCTTTTCTACTACACTCAAGCAGAAATAAAGCTAAGTTAGCAGAGAAGCCATTCTCCAATCCCTCCAACTCCGACATAGCCGCTCATATCAGAAATCATTTGAGTAGCCTTCATCTTGCTGAGCTAATAGCGAAAGCTAAGATTGAAAAGGAATTGAAGCTGAGAGAAAAAAAAGAAAAGGAAAGGTCAACCAGCAAAGGCAAAGCCTTTTTACAAATAGTGGAAGGCCCGAATATGGAACCAATAGTTAGATGGGAGTATGACTATAACTCCCGTCAACTAACTCTCGTCAAAGGGACTTAGCAAGAGTATACATCATTCAAAGTGACAAACTAGTTCTCCTGTCTACAAATGATTTGTACAAACATCTCAGCACTACTTCTGGGAAGAACAAAGAAATAGACAAGCATTTGTTTTCCCTGGTGCTGGAGTTTTGCGGAGCAGGAACAAGTGAGGTTTTGGTAGCATCAGCCTAGGGTGAGTTTGTTGGATCAAAGTAAGGTTGGTGCAACGAAAACCAAACACTTCGAATTTTTAGTACAACAAATAAGGAACTTCCAAAGACAACTTTAGCACTTCCAAAGACATCTGTTGAACTTCTGAAGACATCTGCTGAACTTCCAAATACAAGTCTAAGGAACTTCCGAAGATAAGCTTCAGCCTTCGAAGATAAAGTCTCTTCTCTTCCGAAGCTCAACACTTAGAAGAATGAAGACTATAACCTCCAAAGTATGAAGTCCCAAGGAAGCCTTAAAAGATGTAGCCACTTCAAAGTATAAGTGGCTTCGAAAGAACAAGTTCTTCTAAAGCCAGTTAACCTTCAAAAGTAGCTACTATGAACCAATGAAAATAAGTATGGTCTCTCTAACACTTCGCAGCAAATCTCTAAGATACTGCATAGCACTTTCCCACTTCCATGTAGTTGCGATACTTTATTCCACTGTTCACACCTTATCAGTTAGTACAGTTGCCAACTTTATTTGGTGACAAAACGTAAGTCATGGACATGTCATGACTAGCATATCTTAGATAATACTTTATCTAAGATACCTTAACTTTAGCTTTGTAGTATTTGTTTTAGTCTAAGGTTTCTAGCTAGTATCAAAGTATATCCGGTTGTAGGTAGTAGTATATATAGTTTCTCATTGTAACTCATGTATTATGCTTGTAAGAGTCTTGTAAAACTTTGAGTTGAGAAGTAATATATACAAGTATCTTGAAAATTATTCTCTTATGTTTACTTTGATTTACTTAGTATATTATCATCAACTCTTGGACGGATTCTGATTTATCACAAACCCGAGTGCTATTTAGTGAGTTTGAGAGAACAATACTTGTGTTGAGTATAAAAACCGATCGTGCAAGGTACTTCCTTAACACATGATTGGGGTCGGCAGAGAAACCTAAGGCTATGAGTTAAGTGTCCGAAAGGTATACGATTTAATTACCCATGAGGTACGAATGATAAAGCTAGGGTGTAACAGGTGAGATATCATTAGGTACAGATGGGCTACCCATGGGGATAAGGGTTAGTTGCTCAGTGATATAATAGGGTGAAGACCCTATGGTGATGGGTTTTAGGTGTAATATTAACAAGATTAATACCCGAATAATACAGGGCATGGTAATTTTAGTAAGATAAGTTCTTAGAAAAAGGAAAAGGCTAGCTGACTATATGAGCTAACATACATTTCAGGTTAGTGTTACACACCCCCTGAAAGTATATATGTTTTAGGTGCAATGTATGCATATGATTTGACACTAGAAATCATAAGAATATATAAATACACATACTTATGTAATGGTGTATTATAAGTATATGAATCATTGTATTTATAAGAAGTATTGAACTCAAATAATAGTTTTCTAATTTAATACAACATTGCATGTGAGATTTGTGATCAGTTAGGTGTTAGTTTTGAATGAGAATTTCCTAATTGAACATTAGATTGCATGTGACTTTCATGGTCGGAGTAAGTATTATGCCTAAATATGAGTTTCCTGGCTTAATGTTAATTCATATGTGTTGATGAGTGTGACATTCATCAAATTTTTAGACTATATGCTATTATTCGCTTAGAAGGAAATCCTAGACAAACTGCATTACTAACACTTGGTTAGTCATAAGGCAGGTCATTAAGAGTTTTGCGCTACAATTTATTGAATTTTCACATTTACAAACTATCTTGACAAACATTAATGACATACAATATGTTATTTTCACATACTAGATCTTATATAAGTTAAATATCTATTAAGTATGAACAATCATAACTAAAAGTTAGTATTTTATGATAATATTTGAAATCGCACATGTGTAACCTTATATAAATACTTACATTCTACTTTATGTAAGGTACTAGTTATATATAATGGTGTTACTAATTTATGTCAAAAACAATGTTTTAACGTGCATGCATTAATGGATGAAAATTCATAATGATAAGTTCAAACACACATAAGAACATACAAGAATGTAAAAATCTTTTAAAACCCTAAAATTATGTTCTAACTTATAATACATTATAACATAGGTTACAATTCATTAACCTTAACATATACCTATGAAATGCATTAGAAAAATACTCGAATACTCAACCATTTCATGTTTTCATAAGAGAAAACTAATATATTCAAGAAAAACTACAAAAGTTTCAATAAAATCACATGTATCTACTATCTAGTCAATCATCACCCTCATCCCATCCCCCCTCATCTATCCTATGCATGTCACCACATCAACATCACCCCTCCCATACCTTTCTTACATTACCACATCAACATCACCCCTCCCATACCTTTCTTACATTACCACTTACACACTCTTACATCAAATCATGGTCTTGCTAGCTATTTTTTTTAATGATGAAACATACATCTTTTCTCATATATATACCAAAGAAATGAATAGAATTCTTGCTTATTTCACGAAAACATCTTTCCTTCTCTCCCTTGCTCAATCCTCAACCCCCCTCTCTTTCTCCTTAAAGAAAAACTCTCACCAAACCATTAAAGATTGAAGTTCTTAAACAGCTTTCTTCAAGCCATTCATCTTTGATGCATCCATCTAAATTAGGTCAACTTTTATATAAGTTTACTTCACGTTTTTCATATTTGATACAACCCTCATATCAACATACACACATCATTAGGTAAATGTTTCACAAAACACTAAACATAAACCAAAGTTAAGTAACAAACACCATGTTTGTTAAAATCAACACCTTACAACCTTATGTTCTTACATTTATGCTTCCTAGTACAACACTGTAAGGCCCCATTCCCGGGACGCTTACAGCTGGTAAATCATTGCGCGTAAAACTTATAATTACATTGACTTCAATAAGGTATTGCAGCGGAAACATAAAAATGGCTTTTCATATCATTACAAATGCTTTTGCAAGTTAATACAACATTCATTTCAAACATATTTTGTTCGCATTACAATGAAAAAACATTAAACAAAATAATGCCATCCAAAAGAGCTTAGTAGCCGCCCGTGCCATCCTCAGCAACATTACCTGCCAACTGGAAACACATAAAAGTCAGCGTTACTGAGTGAGTTCCAGTTTTCTAATAAAACATACTTTTGTTTCGTTAAAACCGTTCTTTAGATTCATGTGATCATACATCATATGTACACATAGATAATATCATTATTATCTTTATCATTCATTCATTCATACTTTCATTCTTTCATTCGTATGTTCATTAACTTTCACATTCTTTCAACATTACATCTTTTCTTTCCTTCAACCATAAACTTTACCCTGCTCTTCCTGGTACTGGACCTAGGTCTATCATAGACCAGCTATAATGGTGCTCCGCACCTCTGATCACAGCACCTAGGGTAGAGTTTAGGTGTACCACTGCTATGTGCAATACCCAGCTATTCCTGGTACTGGACCTAGGCCTATCATAGACCAGCTAAAACGGTGCTCCGCACCTCTGGTCACAGTACCTAGGGCATGCAGCAATGGTGCTATACAAATGGTCAATCACAAAGAAAGACCCCAATGTGCATCCTCCTGGGGTAGCGAACCCACACACCGTTGGGCTAAAACCTTTTAATGGTGTGTCCCGACATACTATGCTTGTAAGACTTTCTTTACTTTCATCATTCATTAATGCATGCATTCTTACTTCATGTTCTTCTTTTCTTTATCTTTCACTTTACGTTACATAATACTTTCACTTCATTCATTAATGTTCAACGTAAAGTCACGGGAAAGATAAACATACATCATAACAAGGAACATAACATACACAGTCATCAATATCATATAGGGCAACATCATACATACATAACATACATCATGCATAAACATGCAACACCATCATCATCATGCCCAACATACTCTCTAAGGCCTCAACAATCATCTTACATGAACTTACGGGAACTTTCACGTCAAAACTTACATCTGCACTTT
>BJCM01252050.1:0-13444 GCA_018326385.1 Flaveria bidentis
CACCCCCACCCCCACCACCGCCACCGTCGCCTCAAACTCCGATCAAATTTCTCCTTCAATTCCACCACCCCAATCCCCTCCGACCACCACATCTCATTCGACCCTCTAATCGCCGAAATCGAGCGCAAAAGAGACGACAAATTGTGGGAAAAAACTCACTTCTTCAACGATCATCATCATGATCATCATGATCATGATCATGATCATGATGATCATGATACAGAAGATGAAGAGTCACTGGAGGGTCATGGGATGGAATCACAATCTGGGTGGGAGGACTTTTTGAACGCTGAAGATTACTTGAATGATGAGCATAAGTTCAATATTACGCATAGGTTGATCTTGCTGTTCCCCAGGATTGATGTGGATCATGCAGATGGGTTTGTTACTGAAAGTGAGCTTACTGAATGGAACCTTGAGCAATCTCAGAGGGAGGTGGTTCACCGGAGTCAAAGGGAGATGGAGTTGCATGATAGGAATCATGATGGTTTGGTGTCTTTTGCTGAATATCAGCCTCCCACTTGGGTTCGTGATTCAGGTAATGTATTTGTGAACCATTGTGTGATGGATTATCAAGATGAATCAACTGATTGCTCATTACAATGAAGATGATAATCTTTGTGATGATAAAGGTTTCTCCTTTTGCATGCCATTCTTCTGATTGCATTCTAGCCATTTGTAAGGTTTAGTTTTAGGATTCTGATGTTGTTTCTATACTAATGAGTGATTTTTATTTTCAATGGAGGCTTGAACAGTATAGAATAAATACATTTATGGTATCCGGTGTGTACATAGTGGTGATCCTTCTCATGAAAATGAGGGTTCGAGTTTCATTGTGGACAGTGGTTTACATTTGAGAGTATGATTAGATGGATGTGTGTGTTTGCAGTTACAAATGTCTGTAACGCAATTTGCAAAAACTTTTTGGAGTTTGTAAAGGATTTATTATCATGTAGTTGTGCTTGATAGACTTTAAGTGCTTTCTAGTGTCGATTTACATGGATTTGGACCACTGAATGATGGGTGTGTTTTGTGTTTATTTATGTATATAGTTGAAGGCTTATATCATACAATCTGTCAAGTATTTCAGAGAAACATGGTAATGTATGAAAATACCCTCTTCTTGATTCTTATAAAGCTTTGTAGTAAATCTTAAAGTAAGTTTCTGTATGTTGTTTTTATAATTGAATATTTCACTTATAAATTGATATATGGTTGCTAGATAGTAATTCTTTTGGGTATGATATGGGTTGGTGGAAAGATGAGCATTTTAATGCATCTGATGCTGACAAGGATGGTTTTCTGAATATAACTGAATTCAATGAGTAAGTGACCTTTTTTTTAAGTCCATGAATTTATAGCTTCTTTCTAGACTTATGTGTTGTGTTATTAATTCATGCCATTTTTGTGATATATAGCTTTCAGCATCCTGCGGACACTAACAATCCAAGACTGCTTCTATGGCTATGCAAGGAGGAAGTAAGGTGGCATGCTATTTTTTATTTCAACTTATCTTGAAAACTGCACACTATACATATGCATATACAAATATACAATTATCTGCACAGACATGTATGCATCCAGGTTATCTATTATTTTGTGTGGCTGAACCTCAATTTTGATTGTTAGGATAGACCAGGTCATCCCATTACTCATCATGGTTTTGATCCCATGCATATAAATTATCAAATTCTTTTTATCTGCTTAGTGATGGTTATCCACTTGATATCTGTTTATTGCTACTTAGTAACCATTTATTCAGTTTCAGCATGTAAGGGGTCTTGGATGTGCATATGGAGAGTGATTATGTGATGTTGAATGATCAAGATACAATGGTCACCTGTAATAAAACTGATTGTAGGAGATAGTGTTTGTATGTGCTTGTGTTGTTTGATCATGGCAGATTTTATGTATTTAGAAAAGAATAGTACAAAATGACCATAAAGGAGAGACGAGGAGGAAGTAAATGTTTCTCAAGGTTATGCGGATACTTGAGAGATTTTATTTTACCTTCCGATAAGCAGTCTTGTTGTAGCTATAGTGACACTGATTATCCGCATATAAAAACCGATTATCACAACTTCGACATGCAATAATCAGATTAACAATTTTACCTAGAGTTCCTAACCTATTAGTGGTTCTAAATTTCCTTGATTTCGTGCAGGGAAAGAGACACCGACAAAGATGGTCACTTAAATTTCAAAGAATTCTTCCATGGACTATTTGACATGGTAAGAAACTATGATGAAGACGCTCAAAATTCTTCTTCACATGAATCTACTGATTCATTGGAAATCCCAGCAAGAAGTTTTTTTGCCTAGCTTGACAAAGATGGTGACGGGTAACTTTTGATCCATATATTATTAACTTTTTAATGAATTGGGAAATCCAATAAGATTGCATATTACAAATGTCCATAACTTGGTAGTTTTGATGAGGATAAGCTTTCTTCTTGTAGATACTTGTCTGATGTGGAACTGCTACCTATCATTGGAAAGCTTCATCCATCAGAGTGTTACTATGCTAAACAGCAGGCTGATTATATTATATCACAGGTAACCATGTTTAGGATTGATGTCTTATTGCAGCTTGGCCTTAAGTTATGGTAATTTTATGTAGACAAAAATATATTTTAACCAGCTAAATAGGGTTAGCACAATGAGTTTTTTTATTTGCAGTGAGTACTCCTGATAAGTGGTAGTAGTGTTATTTAGTATTTCAAGTTCCAATGCCGTAATTATTTGATGGTGCCTAGGTAGAACCATGTTTGTGTTACGTTGGGATGATTAGGAATCTTAAAATGCTTATGGTTCTAATGACATGTTTATTGTTGTGGCCAAATAAAAATCAGCTAGTAAATCCTTCTTTGGCATTAGCCAGTTTGACCTTAAATGTCAACTTTAGAAAGGATTTTAGCCTATCTACGTAAATTTGAATTTGGACTCGTGAAAAGTGATTTAAGCAATTTAATCAGCAACTCCTGATTTCTTTATTTTCACTTCAGGCTGATACGGATAAAGATGGGCGCTTATCATTGACAGAAATGATCGAAAGTCCATATGTATTCTATAGCGCTATCTTTAACGAGGATGAAGATGAAGATTATGAATACCATGAGGAGTTTCGTTGATCTGAGTTCTCGCAGAGACTGGTCTACACTTCATTTGGTGTATGGATATTTCTGTTTGCAGCATAGTTATAGGATTCAATGTTGTTCATCTGTAATAGCTAGGTCCTATAGCAATTTGATGTCAGTTTGTCCTAGTTCATACTTCAGTTGGGTACGATTTCAAGATAGCAAACTTTTTTATTTCCTAGTTCTTGCTTCAGCTTCTGAACCATATGTACGATTTCAAGATAGCAAACATTTTTGTCCGCTTAAGGAAATCTTTGTCGAATGGGTTGCAAGCAGAAAATGTATTTGTTGTCATTTAACTGATTCAAATAAAAACACACCACAAAACTACGTTAGTAAGGATAATACCTGTAACATCCAACCTCTTACATCATCCAATGTTGTTTGTTTTAGTGGCAAAAGCTCACAATGTGAGTTTAATTATTTTGAGTGGAAAATCATCAGGGGTTTATACCACTCTAATTCAAATACGGTTAACTGTAAAGTTCTTCACTTCATATACGTTTTCATAATAATAATAATAATATGAACTTCACTATCTCAGTGAACACAAACATAAGGAAATGAAATGCAAATTATAACATCCAAGAGCAGTTACGAAGGTTACAAGTTTCTAATGTACGAAACCAGGAGCGCCAAAAAACATGCTCCCCTTTCAACTCCCACCAGTGTACATCTCTAAGGTCTATACACACAAGTCATCCTACTAGTTAAATTTTTAGATCAATGATAACCATTATTTGAACCATTCACCACCACCTGCATCCGCCACCATCGCCACCAAATGTAACCACATTCCATGCAGAACCAACATGAAACACATGCAAAGTATTCATAACTTGAGCTTGTCATTTGTCAAGATATCATCTGGGACCATAACATGATCAAGTAACACTTAAAAGCCATTGTACAATGCTTTCTACAACATCCAACACATCATCTTACCGACTCAGGGTTCACTTGACCACTGGTCTCTCTATGACCACTCAAACCAGCAACCTGCATGGACCGTTGTGAGAAATCAATCAACATCTTCCTCTGATTATTATCAGTGTGTGGAAGACTAGCACGCAAAAGCTCAACCGGCATTTCCCTACTGATGGCTTGAGCCACCTCTGAAACAGTAATGTCTGTGCTCGGTGAGGCGCGTGTACACATAGCTTGCACTAAACTATCATACTTGCTTAAGCAGTATTTTGTAAGAAGCCCAAAGAAAGCATCAAATGAAGCTTGCCAAAGCTTCGGGTTTTGCAACCTGGGGTCGGTGGAACCTTGAGGATTACTTAACAATTTAGTGGCCCGATCCAAAACCGCTTTGAGAATAACTGAAGCCCCATCACCAGAAGGGCTCCTTAGTGGTCTAAGTGGCGGCTGCTCTGGAGAACACACCACTGCTGCTAGACAAGCACTCAAAGAATTAAGATCCATTGACCCAATACAAGTGGAGACTGTTTTGGCTAGACTGGAAACAGTCAACGAAGCTTCATGGTCAGAAGGAAGACCGCCAAATAGATACCTTAAGTGACGGAATATGGTCATGCATACTATACGAGCTAGCTCACTGTTTGGTGACAAAAGTTGAAGGTATTTTGATACAAGTTTCTGACCCTTGGGAAGAGATACTAATCGTAAAAAGACAATATCATCCTTAGGAGTCAACTCGACCGAGTTTGACTTTTTTCCGAGTGGGTCAACAAGCTGAAGTGACGTGGCCAACCCTTCAAGAAGAATCTGCCTTTTTTGTCTGATTTGAACACCATTGTCTTGAGGCGGATTAAACTGCAGGAGACGATCGATGTCATCTACATCTAGAAGAACACAAAGGCAGTCCTCGATTGTAATTCTGGCAGCAAACATCAATTCTTGTTCTAATGGTTTCTCAGATGATTTTCCTTCAGTGCCAGCTGGCAGGTCAACTTCAAGAAGCGGTTGTGGCCTACGAATGAAGGGAAGTGATATCCTTCCATTAGCATCAATATTGAAACTATTTTTAGTTTCTGTACTGCTACGTGAGGATTTAGATGGAGAATCTTTAAGATGAGCTGGACAGAATCGGGTTTTTGATTTTGAATCAGAATTTTTGGCAACACGGGCTTGGTGATAATAATCGTCTATATAAGGTTCGCTGCTGTGAGTTGCAGCATGCTGAATCTTAAGAACGGATTCAATCTCTTCAGAATTCATATATTTGGAGTTAAAATGTACCCGGAATTTATCATTCTTTTTATTACTACCATCAGATCCCTGGCGTGAAAGGCGTCCACTGCCATGCCGACTGCTACCACTCTTTTGAGTTGCTTTGGTTTTGTGATTACTTAAATGTAGTGGACGAGAAGAGAGCGGATACATCTGAAGTGGTGAGAACGGGCCAATGGAGTGATGATGTGGCGACATAAAATGCGGACTTAGTGACCCGTTATGAAGCAACTTCTGTTGAAAAGTGTTGCTTAATAAACCCGCATGGTCAATATGTAGCATATGATTGGTCCAGTTGTTTTGTGGCTGAGAGTGTCGCGAAAGGCCGGGAGGGATTAGGTGGGATCCACTTCCTCTATAACCCCGGGATCCATGAAGGGCCCCACTTAACTGCAGACTACTGTTATTCTCCAAAAAGGGTAACTGGGGGTTAGTGATGGTGGGAGAAAGATTCATAAGATGTGAATGTTGACGTGGAGAGGAGAGATTGGTTTGACCGATAGGAGGGAAGGAAGGGAATGATGAGTCAGGTGCTAAAACGGGTTCGCTGAAGAACTGATTGGGTTCGTGAGGGTATGATGTAGCTCTGTACAAAGGTTTTGAATCAGAGCGAAGATGAGGTTGTGATGACCATCTTCTGTTACCTTGGTAGTTTTCAGTGTCGGGGATATGATGATCCAACCAATCAGTTGATTCTCTTTCTTGTAACCATTCAGAGGCAGATGAACCTGCATTTTATTTAGTTAATTAACTGTACAAATAGCACTCTTTAAATATACTAACATTGTCATATATAAATGTACAAATAAAATATAAAACTAGAACAAACACATTCAAGTACCTAGACGTGGATATAGAATTGCATAAAAGGGTAACCAACATTGGTCGATTCTATTTTACTAGGTAGCTAACTATTTACTATTTTTAGGCCAGAAAAAAGACATTCAAGGTTAAGAAGAAAATAATATGAGGTAACTTTTTTAAGTTCATCGCTTCCATCTGTCATGTCTTAACAACTGATCAGAGTTACTTCCACGTCAACATTTTGACCAGGTTAGCATGCATCATTACCTTGAAAATCAAACCTTTGTAAGTTTGTTAGTTTTAATCAGAACTTACAAAACACTGATGGTTTTCAATTGAGAAAAGGAGGTGGTTACCTACAACGAACATTCGACCAAAGTTGTGTACTCTTTTATGTGGTTAGGCAGTTAAAGTACTCCATGAGTACTTGTGGCAAATTGATGCTTCTCAAATATTTAATATAAGATTAAAACAAAAGATCCAATAAATTATGTACTCACTTTCCCTAGAAATAGATCCAGATCCTGATCCTCGGTCACCAATAACTCCCGGATGCCTTGGTCCGCTTACTGTTCTGTTTAACTGCAAAAAGAAAGCATGTTTATCATACCACATTTACTTGCTTTTCCACAAAATTAAACAAAATAAAAAAACAAATGATTATAATTCAGCATCAAAACTTTGAAAGCTATAGAAACAAGTGAAACTCGTGAAGAATTCGAGCAACTAGTTTTTGCACTTGCAGATATATCATATATCATAGTTCAATTACAGATTACAGCTTATAAGAGAAAGCAGTAAACGAGGCTGCTGGTGCAGACTTTAGAGGGAAGAGAACTGGTAAACAAAATAGTTCAACAACTGCCATCCAATGTTTAAACCAACTAGAATGTTTGAAAACAGAGCGAAAACTACTAAAGAAATAGTCATTTGCATTTTCCTAAAAGAACAAAACATGTAAACTTTTCTTTAAGCTTATGATCTGAAAACAAACTTTGGTTTTACATCAACCGGAGCAAGTTTTATAAGCTCTGGCCTCCGCATAAGAGTCAAGCAAATGTGAGCAGTGAGCAGCGAGCAGCAGAGCATTTTTCAGCACTTCCTCTTTTCTTCCAGATGCAGGGCTGCTTATCTTGATAGTGTTATATGATAACCCGTATTACCATCAGGGGCATCATTAGTGTTTCCCGCGAGCATATTTATTTTTTTGTTACAAATAGAGTTACTTTTAAATACAGGGAAAACAATAGCACTACACTTCAAAACGATCGATTTTAGATAAATTTTGAAAGCTCGAAAGCAAAAATAGCCGAAGCCACGGCTAACTGCTTATGTAAATTGTAGACTTTTTTCCCTTCTGTGTCTTCACTGTACTCACTTTCATCATACGAATAGCTTAAAGTGCACAAACATTAATTACTTTCTTATGCTAGACACGTTGCATAAAGTACGAAACAGAAGCACACATATTAGTAACTTATTTTTTCACAAAAAAAAGCAGACACTTCAAAATAAGAAGCTAGTCTTGGTTAAAAGTAATTCTGAAACTAGAGGGTTTGTGACATCTGAACAGAATTCTCCTATTTCAGATCATTACATGCTTTTCCTTTTTAGACTACATCACTTGTAACCAAAAGAATAATAGTCACTGCAAGCAAATATGTGATTGAAGAAAGCTAACCTTTGAAAATATGGTAGATAGATCATCTAAATCTGATAGAGACCCAACGCCTGATTCCTGGTGATAGAAAGTTTTACATAGAACAACAGTTAGCAAAAGCAGACGAGATGTATTCAAAATTCTGCACTAGTGATATTAAACAACAACAGCAGCAAATTTAGAAGTTTTAAAAAATAGATAAATTTGTAAAATGGTTAATGGCAACTTCAGAAGTCAACATGGCATTGCCGAATGAACTATTTGGTAGGCAGATCATCAATCATCATACCGCAGTACAGCACAACTAAAACCATGGGATTTCTGTCGTGGATCCGCATAATAATACACATAATAAGTGGACAGAATACCATAAGTTGCATAGCTAAAGAAAATTAGTTCAGTATTTTAATTAACCAGGGAAAAACCATCAAACCGCGCAACTAACAAGTACGATAGCCATTGGTAAACTATATTAACATGCAAAACAGACAAACATACCTCCTCTCTATCAAACAAACGGTACTCATCATCACCAGGTCCACTTAGAGGCTTATCTTCTTCTTCAACTTCCAAACACCCAAAATCAGCCTTATCCAAAATGTCATTACCAAAAAAAGCATACTGTGATGCATCAAAGAGTTTGTCATCTGCAATACAATCGAAAACAGATCCACTTCAGACACAACTTTCAAAGTAACCAACCGTTAATAACCAAAACAAAACCCAAAATCAGAAACAACAAAAGAATAATGATCTTATGCTCATACAAAATGCAGCTTGTAGATTTTTTTTAAATTAAAAAGAACAAAGAACACACCACAAAATCAGAAAGAACAAAGAACACACCACACCTCATTATCACAGTTAGTTTCCATGTAAAGTTTGTATATATATATCTAAAACACATGTCTCCAATTCTTAGTTTCAAGATTCTTTGTAATTCAAATTACTGTTCATATAAAACAATTAACACAAATCTTTAGGTTAAAAGACCCAACCGCATGACACCCAAAAGTCAAACGAACTTTCTCAGTCCTGCAGGTGGTTCAGTAACCTCTTACAACTCACACAATTAATCTTCGAGATCTCAATCTATTACACGCGAATTCAAGATTACACCCAGCTGAACGTATTCACACCGACAACCATCACAAATTCACAACCATCAAACACCAAGAATCGAACCCAGTGAGCAATCAATCAGAAACCCTAAAAATCAAGACAATTTGCAAATCAAAGGGGGGAGAAATGAGCTAACTTGATAAGGAAGCCCCAATGATGGTGCTGAAGTCTTTACTGCCACCAGATCTCTCCATACCCACGAGCTGAAAAGGGGAAATCTAGGGTTTTTAGGGCACAGATCGAAGGGAAAAAGGGGAATTTCACCATTAAACGATGGTAATGAAAGGGATTGCGTCTGGAGTTGATGTTGTTCTACTACGCAAAGCTATAAAGGAAGTAGCATTACACTTTCCGCTACTTGTATTTTATAATTTGTTGGATCTAAACGTATGGTTATTCGATTTTTATATAGATGGTCAACACGTCTATTAAATATTAACATGATTATTATTTGGGTTTGTAACTTGGTGGTAATAGTTCAATACCATTTTTTAAAAAATCAATGTTTAAGTTTTGAAATAAGTTACATAAAAATTAATGTAGTTTAGGTAGAGTTAGTAATTCTCGACCTATTTATGACACGATTAAATCTGTTTAATAAAAAATATTTTTTATTATTTTATATTTTTTTAAATAATTAAAATTAGTAGACTAGATTCTATTATGTGCGTCATCTCTCAACTCTGACCTATTAAACACGATAGGACTTATTTTATCAGCATAAGTTTAGGAGCGACGTATGAGTTCAATTATGTGAGTAGTTGTTAAAATAGTAAAAATTAAAAAATAATATTAACGAGAATGATATATTAAATTTGTGCCTACTAGCATTAAATGTGACATTAAATAGAGGATCAACAAGAAACCAAGAGGATGAACGGTGGAGGAATGATGATTTTTCATGATAAAGCTCAAGTAAATTGATAGCATGGTGAAACAATTTATAATGGTTTGACAAGATGGTAGATGTTTAAAGTGGAGTTTTATCAACTGTTTTCATATCATAATTTTCCCCACCTTATTCTTTTTATATATTTTTTATTTCTACGAGGATATGAAAACGTAGTTAAAATATGACAATGCACCATTAAATGTATGAAAGATATGACATTTTCGACTTTTGATCTTGGCAGGAGGCATAGAAGCAAAGTTAAAAATGACAAAACTATGGTAGAAAGATCCACAAGCAAACAATTCTCTAAAGGTCATGGTGAACACCATCAAAGATTGACTTAGAGTATTAGGTACATGTATCTATCGTGTTGTGCGGATTAAATTTTGTAAGACAATTGTTACGACCCGCCAAAACGTAGATCGCAACACCCTAATTTTTATCGATTATGGGCACTTTCAAAACATTCAAGGCTGCCCGGAACACTCCGGAACAACCCATAATTCTGCAGCTACATTGCAACCTTGGAAGACTCTAGAACGTCCTACGACGTGCTAGAAACCGAACACAAAAAGGCTGCTATAAAGGAACAGGTTGGGCAGCCCTTAAAGACCCTAGGACTCTCTAGAAAACACTACAAAAATCAGCCGTGGAACATCCATGAAAGACCATGAGAGATCTAAAGAATTCCATGTACAAATCTAGTCTTAGATATTATGTAAAGACTTGACTAAAAATAGAACAATCTAGAACTCATGCAACTAGTATAAATAGGTTGGTAGTGCATCATTTGCACACACTTAAGCTCCTTATAAACACCCAAGTTCCTTGTAACTTCAAAGTCTTGTACTTGTGTTTGTAGTAATATAAGCGTGTTACTTGTGTTGTAAACATACACCACAAGCATCTTACTTGCGCACTACAAAATCTAACGTTCCCTTACTAAGACTTCCGTTGCGTAAACCATCCACCCGAGATCGAGAAGGCTGACTTAGAACGAATCTAAGTGTCGCACGTGAGCTGATCAAATTCAGTCCGTGACAAGTGGTATCAGAGTCGCGTTGATTTATTGGGATGTCATCTATTACAGAGAAAGTTGTAGTCGCAAGCGTTGCCGGAGACGAGACCCGTGGACGGGAGGAGATTCGTAAAGGTGACAAGAAAACCTGAGGTATGTCCAAAGACTTGGTTGCAAGCTTGGACAAAAGAGTTGAAAATGTCGAGGTAGGATTGTCTGAATTCAAAAACGAAATGGATGAATTTAAGGCTGAAATTGACATCTTCAAAACACATACCTACGACTCTTTGCAACATGTTGAGCCGTTAGGCAATGACTTCAGCGAAATGCGAAGCGATCTCAAACTCGCCCTCTCCTTGATAAGGAAGGAGATGAAAGAGGTATTCACAAAGGAGTTGGGTCAACTCAAAGCAAACTTCGAGAGAGAGATCAAAGACTTGCAAACCGAACTAAGTGTTTGCAAGCGTGCACTAGCAACCAGAGGTGACAACATAATACATGCTTCTTCAAAGGTAGACATCCCCAACCCCTCTCCATTCGTTGGAAAGCGAGAGGCAATGGTTGTGGATGACTTCCTTTGGGAGATGGAGCAATACTTTAAGGGCATCGACATTGTTGATGATGCCAAGAAGATCAAGACGGCAACTCTTTACTTGAAAGAGACCGCAGCTTTATGGCGGCGTCGAAAGCACATGGAGATTGATAGAGGTACGTGCACCATACAAACTTGGGCTGATTTCGTAAAAGAAACCAAGAAACAATTTTATTCGGAAAATGCTGAACACGAAGCAAAGATTCGGCTTCGTAATCTAAAGCAAAAGGGTAGCATCAAAGACTACGTCAAAGATTTCACTACCCTTGTGCTAGAAATTCCGGACTTGTCACCAAAGGACTCTCTCATATACTTCATCGATGGCTTACAAACATGGGCAAGAACTGAACTTGAATGAAAATTTGTTCAAGACTTGTCCTCAGCCATCGTTGTTGCTGAAAGCTTGATCGACCATAGTGAAAGGTGATCACAAAAACCCATCGTTACGGAGGATAACGATGCAAAAAGTGGGGGAGTGAGACCCCACATTAATAACCAAAATCAGATTCGAAGGGAAGACAACCGAAGACCCCCAAGATACGAGAAAGATATAACGTTCCGCATTTTACATTTATTTTTTTAAATGTAATATTACTCCTTCTTCAACCCTTGTAATCTTAAGATTGATCATAGTGAAAAATATTTTTTATGTAATTCTTGTTGATTATATGTTTGTGCAACGCTTAAACAATTACAAATGCGCATATCAACACAAAACCAAACAACTTATCGGGACTTATATATTTTAGAAAATTAATTACAAGTTTTATTATTATGATTCATATATTAAAATACTCATTTTTAGTTACTAGTTATGTTGCAAATTAATAAATAAAATAAATTAAGGGGTTAAAATTGAAAATTTATATTTTCCCTCCACTCATCTCCCCAACTACTTACATTTATAGTCAACCATAATTTTCACCTATAAATACTAACTCAAATCCCCCTCTAATCACTTTCATCACTCTAAACTCTCTCTAAACTCTCTCAATCCATCCAAGAACTTCATCTTTTTAGTAAAAAATATTCAAGAACAACTTATGAGTTTTTATTTATTTATTTATTTATTTATTTATATATTTATACTTTCTTTCTTACTTTCTTCTTCATTTTCTCTACCACTTGGAATAACCTCTAGGACATAACCACTTAGTCACAAGTATGGTAACCCCTATTTTGAGGTCCAAGTTGGAAATATTATACTTGATTCTTTCATACATGTTTTCTTGTTTTATTTTTAAACCTTTTACATACTAAACAAGTCACCAACAACTTCAATGTTGGAAGGCTTGTGTTGAAGTTATATTACTGAAATTTTAAGTCTTTTACACTCCATTTTTTTTATCTTTACAAAACACTAAGTGATCTACAAATCAAGAAGTGGATGAAACCAAACCAAGCCTCCAACCAATGTTGAAAGGCTTGTGTTATGGTATGAAATGGTCATGTTGAATCTTGGTTCTACAATTAATTTATCCACCATACCCCACTTGAACACTTAGTCAAACTAGTCAATTTACTTTAGTATTTTCATTTATATACTCATGACCATCTGAATCACCCTTATGTGGAGATTTTGTGCAATGGTAACAATCTTGAGGTTTGTGGATATCTCTACCTCTAATACATGACCTATATGTAAGGCCCCGTTCCCGGGCACCTCACAGTTGGCCATTCATTGCACTTAAAACATTATAAAACGTACATTTGTTTTGCAGCAAAATTAAAACTTTCATTAATAACTAAAAACATGTCATTTCATTCATTTACAACATTTGTGTTCATCTCAAAATACAAAGACATGTCAAAATACGGATGCCAGCCTCGAAATGCTCCCAGTAGCTTATGCATCCATGCCTGCAACTCCTCAGCATCAAAATAATACCTGCCAACTATCATGCATACAAAAAGTCAGTGACGCTGAGTGAGTTCTAGTTTTAATAATAAAATATTTTACTTTCGTTAAAACCATTCTTTACTTTATTTCAAATCATACTATACTTTACAATCGTTTGTGATCA
>BJCM01252051.1:0-32438 GCA_018326385.1 Flaveria bidentis
GCAGCTTTGAAAGGTAGTTTCATTGTTTCTTTTGGTTGTTATATCTTGTTGATAGCTTGTTCAAACACATATGAATGATCCTATGCTCTTGGGTTTGTTAAAACAAAGTAAAGAACCTTAATTTTTCAGATTATGAATCATAATGTTAAGGCTTTTATCCGCTGCGTTTTCATGTTTAAATGGTTAAACAACTTTGATTATGGTCCATCAAACCCATCACAAAAAGTTTTTTCGATGTCTCTAGGTCTCAAAGTTTATGTTTTTCGGCATACGGCATATTTGGGTTCTTGAAAAATCGTGTCTTTGTGTCAAAGTGTCAAAAACCTTCGATTTTGCAAAAAAATAGCCTTCAGTCGCATGATTGGCTCAATCGCACGACTGAACTCAATCGCACTCCCATTCGCACGATTGAACTCAGTCGCTCACTCATTCCTATGACTGAACAACTTCGATTGTCTCCAATTGCACTCTCCATATTTACAACTGAATCCAATCGCAAGATTGAATTCATTCACACACTTCAATTGCATACCTCATTCGCACGGGTGATCCATACGTCTAGTCCATTCGCATGAGTGAGTCAGGCTAGTTTTGAAGTTCAAAGTTTAAAGAGATGAAGATCAGTTCTCTGCTTTAATTGCCGGAGTGTATTACATTAATGTAATTTATGGTTATTTATGTTTATCTATGTTTAAATGTCTTGATTAGATACTAATGATTGATGTGTTAAATGTTTAAATCAAGCTGATAAAACATCACAACAAGATGAATATGATATTGCTCCCCTTCAGGATATCAAGTCTCAATTCACAATGTTTCTTGATTTGCAAGGGATTGTAAGAAGGGCAGTGAGCTATACTCCCAAAGAAGGAGAATTATTCACGATCCGACCGACGAACAACTTGCTGAGATGTTCAGACTGAATCTTGACGAGCTCGTCAAAGATGCTCCAAAGGTCGATGTTATGAGTGATGATGAGCTGAACAATGTCGATGAAATAGAAATAAAGGATGTCACGTTTGACCACTATCCAGAGTACACTGACCAAGAGGGAAATGTGATCCCCAACTTGGGTGACACTCTTGGCAGTGTTACATTTGAAAAACTAGATGAGATGGAGAAAGAAACAGATAAGGATAAAAGCCAAGCCCAAGCCTTGGATACAAATGTTGACATAAAGAAGGCTGAATGGGCAGCTTGTTTTACTAAAATAAGAACCCAACGCATAGTTCCAAAGTAAAATGCCTACACCAAACTCTACAAAGTCAAGAAACATCAGATGGTGTCTGGCAAGATCATAGCGTTGGCATATTTTGAATATCTAAACGTTTATGCTGTAAAAAGGGAGAAGGGAATAGAGTACTTCAGGTATCCTCATGACCTAAAGACTCTCCCAGGCTTTGAGCTCAACCAACTAGCATGCTTAATTCTGTTGTATGCTGATCCTAGAAAGATGTCAGGTCGGTTTGAGTCTGCATTAAAGAAGGAATACCACACCAAATGGGTGAACTTCAGACCTCAACAACCAAAGAGGTTTACTCACAAGTCTGAAGTGGATCCCACAACGGGAAAGCCTAAAGTAGTGTTGAAGTGGAGTCCCTCGCGCACAATGTCGAAGATTCCCTTACGGGCAATGCCTCAGGACTTCACTCCATATTTCAAATGATGGTATTATGACTGGAGGACGGGTGAAGCAGTCATAGTTCTAAATAGAGAAGGAAAAATGGAAACTATCACGGTATTCGACCTAATGTGGCTTACCAACTTATCTGTAGACAATATTGTACAAGCTCTCCAATTCCATAATGTGATATGACTTTGCTTTGCGCTTGAAATACACGTAGGAATCACAAGAGAGGAGAAGTACAGGAGGTTTGAGGAGCATATGAAGGATGTTAGAAATTAAAGAAAACTAGGTCCAAGGAGGAGTTTGTTGATACATATGTCCCTAGTTTATGTACTTAATGTAAAAGTTTGTCATGTCTTACATATGTGTAATGAAACATGGTAATAATATATGATTTGTGTTTTGATGTTTACTTATATCTGATTCATATATATAAACGTATTATATAGGTTTGAAGTTGTTATATCATGATTCATGCTAATGGACCATACTTATGGACCATACGCATGAATACATCATGATAATGAACCAGTCGCATGATTGAGCCAGACGACTGGATCAGTCATACGACTGAGACATGAGATTGACTCAGTCGTAAGACTGAACGTTAGTCGTGCGTATAAATCAGTCGGATGGGTTAGTCGCACGACTGAACCATACTAATGGTTCAGTCGCACGAATGAAGACTACAAACCTATAAATACCACTTAATTCATGGAAAAATTAGACTTTAGAGATATACTCATAACCTAGCCGTCAAGAGCGTCCAAAACCCCTATTCCAAGTTCATAGTTCACATCGGATCTTCTTCTACTCGTTCTTAACGTTTCTTTACTCGTTAGATTGATCAGGATTGCGTGCTCATTGATTGGATCACCAATCAAATAGGATTTCACACTATTTGATCTAGTTTCACACATAATTAGTTAGTACTCCGTACGTACACGGTCCTAACAACATCAAGGCCATTTTCAAATCTAAGTGAAAACAAGTATTTATCTCTACAGGGTTTTAAGTAGTGAAGGTTGAAGACTAAACTTTGAACTCTAGTACTAGGAGTTCTACTTCTTGTGCAAATCATCTCAGGAACAAAAGAAAGTTGATCAGCTATGTACCACTGCTATATAACCTGAACCATCCAGTTGTAAAGGCAAGTCTCACCCTAAAAACCTTGCTACATCATTTATGAGTATGAATATGGAGATTGAAAGTAATCAAGTTCAGCCTTCCTCTCAAAAGAATATTCTTGGAAGAAAGTAAATGGATTGTATCATATGTGGTAGTACTTCAAAAAATACTTTACAATCCTATAAGTCTTTTCCTTTCAGAAGCTCCAAAGTGAAGAAAAAGACAAGTGAAAACTTGCCTTCAAAAGAAAAGTTGGTCTTGAAAGAAAGGAATGTTTCTGAAGTAGTGAAGCCTGCTGCAGTGGTAACAAGATCTTTCAAAGGACCAATATCCAAAACTTCTGAAGTTGTCAAAACTTCTGAAATATTGAAGGTCAAGTCTACTTTTTCAAAGATGGTATGGAAGATGAAAGAAGACCATATGACTGGTTCATCAACAACAATTGATGATCCTCAAAGCTTGAACATAGGATCAATTACTATTTCATTGTCTTCAACTCATTTTAACAAGCCCAAGACTATCAAGGCTTGGGTTTCTAGATGTAACTAACTGTTTCTTTTTATGTAGGAACAGTTAAAGAGAAAGAGGAATATGTGGATTATCAATGTTGGTTGTTCCAGGCACATGACATGCAATGGCTCTTTGCTTCAAAATTTTGAGAAAATTGATGGGGGCTAGTTGCTTTTGGAGGAGATGCTAGAGGTTACATTACAGGAAAGAGAAGGGTGACAAATGGTAAGATTAGGATTGAAAAGGTATACTTTTTTAAGGAGCGTGGGAACAATCTAGTAATTGTATCCTAATTTAGTGATCAGAGACACAACATGCTATTCACTAAGCATGAGTGCAATGTTTTCAAGCCTGGGGTGGTCATTCCTCATGAGCATATCTTGCTCAGAGCCCCTAGGAAAGGGAACATGTACAAGATGGACTTGGAAGACACATCCCCTTTAGGAGAAGTTTTTTGCTTTCTATCTAAAAAAATAGTGATGAGTCTTTCCTCTGGCATAAAATAATATGCCGTGTAAACTTTAAAAAAAGAATAAATTAATTAAGAATGATTTGGTAACTAGAATGCCAATGAAAGAGTCTACAAGTAATGACCATTATGTTACATGCCTGAAAGGTATGCAATATAAGGAATCTCACAAGCCAAAGGAAAGAAACTCCATCTCTACACCCCTACACTTGTTACATATGGATCACCTTGGCCCCACTAGTGTAGTGCGTCTAGGAAGGACCTCATATTATTTGATGATCACAGATGACTACACAAGATTCACTTGGGTCTTTTTCCTTCGAACTAAGGATGAGACTCTTGAGTTCTTGAAGAATTTTATTCTGAATATTTTGAAAATGTGATTACATGGTCAAGAACATAATATATGATCAAGGAACTAAATTTAAGAACCAAATTGTTGATACATTTTATGATGAAAAGGGTATTACAAGACAATATGTTGCTTCAAGGACTCCTCGGCAAAACGGTGTTGCTGTGAGGAGAAACAAGACACTAATTGAAGCTGCAAGAACCATATTGCCTAACTCTAAGTTGCCCATTACCATCTGGGCAGAAGCAGCAAACACTATTTGCTATGTGCAAAACAGATTTTTAGTAGTTAAGACTCATGGTAAGACTCCTTATGAAGACCTTTTATTGGTTTTTTAAAGTCATTTGGAGGTCCTTGCACCATCTGGAATACCAAATATCAAGTAGCCAAATTCGCTAAGAAATCAAATGATGGATAGTTTATTGGATACTCTTCCTAAGCTAAGACTTCTAGAGTATTCAATGTTAGAACTAGAGTAGTTGAGGAGTCAATCAATATGACCTTAAATAAGCACACCCCTAGTGTGAAAGGTTTTGATCTTGAGGTGGCTACAAATTCTAGCTTACAAGCCGAAAACTAAAACGAATAAGCTTCAAATACAGGAGGAACTTGTAGTGGTAACAGTTATTAAGAGTTTCTTGTTGCTGACAATCACTCCATGGAAGACAAAAACAATGATGTTACATACTCATTAGATCAAGCTTCTCTTTATTAGTGTGCATATGTGGTAGGTGACTCTTCATTACCAGATATGAATTTCTCAAATTTAGATATCTCCAATCAACTTGATGTGATCCCTCAACTCAGGATCCACAAGTCACACACCACCACAAGCATCATTGGAGATGTTGACAAGGGGGTAAAAAGAACAGGACAAACCCATGACAAAATTGTTTGTCTGTACTCTTGTTTCTTATCTCAAATAGAGCCAAAGAAAGTTGATGTGGTTTTGAAGAAGGGAAGTTGGGTTGAAGAAATGTAAAGGGACCTTGTTCGATTCAAAAGACAAAAGGTGTGGAACTTATGTCATCTTCCTCTAGGGAAGACTCCCAAAGGAAACAATAGGTTTTTAGAAACAAGAAGGATGATATAGGACTTGTCATCAAGCACAAGGCCAGACTAGTTGTTCAAGGAGACACACAAGAAGAAGGAACTGACTACACAAATGTTTTTCTCCTGTGGCAAAGACTTGAAACTTTTAGGATATTTTTATCTTTTGATGCATCCAAGGATTTCAAGGTCTACCAACTTGATGTCAAGTGTGCATTCTTATATGGGGTCATTGATGAAGAGGTGTATGTAAAACAACCACCTAGCTTTACAAACCCATTATGTCTATAGGCTTTATAAACCTCTTTATCGGTTGCACCAAGATCCAAGGAAATGGTACGGGACACTATCTCAATATCTCTGTCATCATGGTTACAAAAGGGTTAATATAGATGGAACTCTATTCATTAAAGGAAAAGGGAATGACTTAATGCTGGTTCAACTGTATGTGGATGACATTATCTTCAGGGCAACTAATCCAAAGCTCTGCAAAGACTTTGAGAAGCTGATAAGAATAGATTTTATATGAGTGCCATAGGGGAACTTATTTTATTTGTAGGAATTCAAGTGAAGCAAGTTGACAGTGTTATCTTCATAAGTCAGTCAATGTATGTACAAGATAAACTTACAAGATTCAACAAGACAGAATGTAAGGTTACAAAGACACCTATAGTCAGAAACCACTCCTGTGGACCTGAATTTGAGAAGGAGTGTGTAGATGAACCACTTTATACAACTATGATTAGGTCTCTTATGTACCTCACAGCCAGTAGGCCAGATTCATGTTTTCCACATGCAGTTGTGCAAGATATAATGCCAACCCCAAGATGTCACACCTAGTTGTTGTCAAGAGGATTCTAAGATATCTCAAAGGTGCTCCAACAATACACATTTGGTATCCAAAGAGTTCTAACTTTAATATGTATGCTTATACAGATAGTGACTAGTGTGGATGTAATATGATTGCAAAGTCTACATCTGGGGGATTTCAGTTCCTTGGTGGAAGGATAGTCTCATGGCAATGCAAGAAAGAATCTTGTGTGTTTGCATAAGTACCTTGGCTGAAGCTAAATACATTGTTGTTGTTAGCTGTTGTGCTTAAGTGCTTTAGATTTTGAATTACATGTTAGACTATAGATTCAACTACAAAAAGACTCCCATCCCTATAGGCAATAATAGTGTTATCTCTATTATATATAACCTTCTTCAGCACTTAAAGAAAAAACACATCAACATCAGGTATCATTTGATTAGATATAACTTTGATAAAGCATAATCAAACTAGTCAAAGTTAACAAAAATGAATAATATGTTGATTTGTATCATTTATTGGGATGATTAACCTTGAATAGATTTTCCTAAACTTAACTCAATACTATTTCTAAAACCTATGTGTCCTAAATTGTCTAATTTATCACCTTCATAAGCCCATGTTTACTTTAGAAGAAAATATTTTAAATAATATTCATTACATTTTATAAAATTTTGAACATCTTTCCTTTTAGAAGAACAATAAGCCATCAAACCAAATAACTAATATGAATTCACCTTTAAAAGAAATTCTGAAATATCTTTCGAAGCTTAAATTTGCTCATAAGTACTTATATGCCTTTGAAGGAAAATTTTCTTCCAAAAACAATTGTGGCTCGGAAGATTCATTCTCTTTAAAATAAAACCTCCAAGTCTTGATCTCTTTCGAAACCAAACATGTCTTGGAAGTCAAATTATTTAAGTATTTTCCTTCAGAAGCAAAATTTTCACAACTCTTAGAAATATCTTCTGAAGTCAAATTCGCTTCGAAATCTTTTATCAAAACTTCCGAATACAAAATACCATCACAAGATTTTCAACTTTCAAGAATGCTACCTTTTTAGGCACCTTTTTAGAGGTGGGTCCGACATCCAGATTTCAAAGTTTATCCTTTTGCATAAACTTAGTATCAAATCCATTTTATATATACATACCCAACAGTTCCCCCTCTTTCACTTACTTTTTCATCTGCAAACTTCTCTAACCTAATTTTACCAACAAACCGCTTGTGTTCTTATCTTCCTTCACACCTAAGCTTTCTCAAATGGCCAACATTGATCACAGAATCCAACCTGATTTTTTCATGCAACTTCACAGAAAAAACAATCAAATTGCTCTGTTGGACTCTGAGAAAGATCCAAGTTTCTTAGAGGTTTGTCACTTTCTTACTCTGTCAAACTATATCACCTTCCTTACCATTGATCATCCTCTCTACAAGGATGAACTATTGGACTTTTACAGGACCTGCCAAGCGGTCACCATGGATTGGGTGAAGGCATTGTATGCCACAATGTAGAAGAGGACAATCTTTATCACTCCAGCGACCAAAACACTCATCTTCAGTTGGATGATGTAGAAGGTGATTAGTCTTTTCCCAAGTAAACCGTCAACTAGTACATTGGAAATATGGGAAATAAGGGACTTTGTAGTCAAAACCTTTACAAAAGGGAAGGTATCATCTTAATAGATGTACCTCCTCCATGTAGTTATACACACCCTATCCAATAAGCATAGAGGATGGGATCAGATTCATGATGAACTCTCCTTCATAGTCCATGGTATGGTTCAAGGGGTTAAGTTCAGGTACTCATAATTTGTGTATACTAACTTACTTGCAAACTTAATCTCCTTAGAATGTTACATGTTCCCTAGATATTTCCAGCACATTCTCAATTGTGAACTGGGCTCACAGTTGAGGGGAACAGGTAATGTTCTAAATTGGGAAAGATGAAACCCCACATCTTCAAAACTATGAGGAAGCCAACTGTTGGCTTATCAGGGGTAGAAACAACCCTTGTCCTAAATATGTTAGAGCTCATTGCTCAAGGTGACAATCTAGCACCACCAACTAGTGTTGAACCCACACCTTCTTCTTCACAACCACCCACACAACCACAAATAACCATCACCTATTAGAGAACATCCAAATGAACCCTTACATAGGCTACTCATCTTATGCAGGCCCCTATATCACCACCCATACAAGAGGAAGTGGACACTAGAGCTCTCACTTTCCTTGTTTAGAAAACCACTCCCATCTCACCAATTATTAGTGTTGAAGTTCCTCATGCTGAACCTGATGAGCTGAGAAGCCTAACAACCATAAGCCTTCACTCAGAGTCTCAAAAATCTAATGCGTAACCTTAAGGGGAAAGTTACAATCCCTAGCCTATTGATCTAAACCAACATATTCCCAACCTAGAATTCTATAATGATGAAGACATAGGATTCAGTGAGTTCCATGAGTCTCTTTTCTCCTCCCATGGTTAAAGGGAGATGAGTACCTCTACTTCTCCTATGTCTAGCCCACATCATCACCAATTACTAAGGTGGATCTTTTTGAACCTAATCAAGAGGTCATATGGAAATGGCTCTCACTTGTGTAGTTGATTACATCATTAAGACCTTAACCATGGAAACCCAGTCCATTGACATTTCACCTGAAGTTATCATTAAGCAGGGGAAATCCAACAACCAAGAACATAGTGCTGGTGATGAGGAAGAAGACTTTGGTCAAATTACCTCATCCCCCATGATTTTCTGATGAAGATGAGGGGAACATGAGGCTAAATGTGTAAAATCTAACAAAACATCCATATATTTAGTCTCTAAGGTTAGTCACTTGGAATCTCAAGTTACTACCTTGCAAAGAAGGGTCAATGATGAGTAACTTGAGATTTCTTCTCTCAAGGAGAAACAAGCTGGAAGATCTTTAAGGAGAACTTAACCAGGAGCACAAGAACCAATGGATGTAATAGACCTAACCCTATTTCACATATGCCAGCGGGTGATGCTATCAAAAAGGAGGATAAAGTCCAAGGAATCATAGAAGTTCATGCTTAGCAACCTCCTAAAGTTCATATTGATGTGGGTTCACTCGTAGAAAGCCTATTTGAAGAGGGTATTCCTAGAGCTATGTCTACCCCATCTCACCACTCTGAGAATCCAATCATGGGATGAAGGTATGATACTAATAGGAGAGCTCTTGTAATCTCAAGAACTCAAGGGAAAAAGGAAATCTTCAACTTCTCCAACCTAAGATTCTATGAGAGAATATATCTGATTGACCTTCCACTTGCCAACCGAAGCTAACACGAGCAAGCTACAAGGTTTGTAGATAGGATTCAAGAGAGGGTGCTAGAAGAGTTCAAGTAAAGATGAAGACTATATAGATAGAGGCTAGTAGGCAAGGCTATTGGTTAATGGATGTTGAGGGGGACTCTAAGATTAGGTTTGAAGGGAAAGCTTTGACTGAAGGCCCAGTAGTTGAACCTGTGTACCTTGATATATATACATCTTTAGCCCCTATTACACTTAGTGAGGCACCAACTGGTGAAGGTGCTTCATAGCCTCTCTTTGACTAGAGCTTGACTTCAATATCAGGAAATGAAGGCCAAAGCTCTCTCCACCTTGAGTCGGCAAGGCATGTGAGTAATAAATGGAAAAGGAAATTGACTCATAATGAGATTGAGGAGGAAGAGAGAGACCAAGAGGAAGCTAAGGGGAGACAGCTTAAGTGGGTCCTAGGCTTTATGGAAACCGCTATTAGGGCTACCCTAGGCCAAACACTCAAAATGATAAGTTGAGGGCAACTAGGATAAACTACTTGGGGACCGAAACTATGAAGTTAATGAAATTATCTCTCTTCTATTAGAAAAACTAAATGAGTTGATAGAAATGGAAATGTCTAAAGAGAGGAAGGAGGTAGAGGATGAAGAATTGCTCCACAAGATCAAAGAAGGTAGAAAAGGTTTTACAAGCATACTCCTACCCTCTGTCCAGTTCAAGAAGCCTTGTGATAGAGGCTATGGCAACTAAATAACTTTAGGTAGATAAGGAAGCTGATAGATAATACATGATTAACTAGTTGAGTGCCATAGGTCTTTATAAGGCATCTTCACTTTCACCCCTCTCATATGAGCATAGTTTGAGTATCTTAAGAGAAAGATGAAGGAGGAAGCTACAAAGTCAAGAGCCATCATCCAAAAGAGTCAAAAGAAGCCTGCTGATAGGCAGATGATGATAAGCTTTTTGAAGCTATATGGATACTTTGGAAGGAGGCTTGGCTTAATATCTCTATCCATTTTGGATGAGCATATTTAAGTGATCAAGTAGATGATTAAAAAGGGAGAGCTTGTGGACTTGCATTCTCCACCAAGTCAACCTCCTCCTAAGGTTGAGGTTGAGGTTAAGCTTGAACCCACTTAGATAACACAACCTTAACCTAGAGCTTCATCTCAACCAACTTCATCTTCTATTCCATAGCAGGGTTCTACTCCCTTTCCTTTTGAACTTGTAAGGGAAGAGGACCCAACTAAGAGAGGCATAACTAAAAAACCTAGTACCCAAGACTAGTTGTCTCTGCTAAAAACTCCAAAGAGGAAGAAAAGGATGGCTTTGAAGAGTGTATCCAAGAAGAAGCCAAAAACATCCGCCTCTAGACCTGAGGATGAGTCAGAGCATCCTAATGAAGTGCAACAAGAGGCTGCTCAACCAACTCCCACTCAAGTAAAACCTCTTGCATTAGGAAGACCAATATTGTCTTAGATCTTTGTTGCTAATCTAGATAGATGGTATGTCATCAAAGATCAAGGTGGTCAAGATATCTATTTCTGGAAAGACATGCTTGATCTACCTTTGCATGATCTCCATAAAACGAGAAGATATTATGAAATTCTAAAGGATCCTGACCAAATGATGAAGAAGGGAATGGTCTTGATCCTAATAAGGACTATCAATTATAGGACAATCTTTTATGTTTTGGTAGCATCAGCCTAGGGGGAGTTGTTAAGGTTAGTAGAAAGCCTGATGCAACCAAAGCAACCAAAGTGCGTCCTACATGCATGCACTATGTACAAAGTTGAAGTTGCTTTCAGAAGTTCTACACTCTGCATAGAAAATATTCTAACTGTAAAATCTTCCAAAGCCAAAGACCAAATCTTCCAAAGCTAAGGATGAAGTCTTCAAAAGCTTCAATGACAAATTCTTCCAAAGCCAATGAAGTGAAGACTGATTTTTTCCGATAACAAAGGAGAATATGCTTTCCTTGGATGTACTTTGGCATAAAGCTGACCCACTTTCCGCTACAACTCTAAAGACCCATGCTTTTGCAATTGTACATTGAGGGCTAGAGTCTATAATTTTTTTACTTTACGTATCTTTATCATTTTTATAATATATTAAGATGTCATTTATGGCATATCATAGTCACTAGTCAAAAGGCAATTTTCCTTTTGTCTCACATTGATCTTGTTGTCTAGATTAGTGTTTCTAGTTGGCCGTCATAGTACGGTCAGTTGTAGGATGTAGTGTAAAATATCTTAGTTCCTTGTATTTCTATGTATGCTTTGTAACACTTTGAAAAGAACTTGAGATCAATATACTTTATCCTTGAAACCCATATTCATCTGTTGTTGTTCTTAGTTTTGTCTTCTTATTTTTCCTATCTTCTTAGTATCATATACATATTCTTGGTTCCCTACTTGATCACTTAAGTGTTATAACACTCACCTAATGGTGAGACTTATTGAATTGACCTCCTTTAACTAGTCCTATGAGAGGAAAATTTACCCTTTTTGAAAGTTCTTACTGAGTAGTCCCCATCATAGCTCATATGTTGAAATGAGTTGTTTACAATAGATTTAGGGAAGGACAATTCACCTATTTCATCATCTAGTATCAGATGAGAGTTGTTGGTGGCTAGAGTGTTGAAAATTATCATCCCTAAGCACTATGGCAGACAATGCGTTTTCACCATCCAAGATGACCTCTTGGTAGATCCTCTGGAAGTCTAGAACATGATCATCATAGAAAGGGGGTCTATAATGAGTGTAGTGAGTTAGTTAGAGTGAGACATGAAGTGGCGAACTTCAGAGAAACCTGGATCTTTCTTAGATGATAACAGACCAACTTGGTTTTCTTGGTTGTGTAGTTACATGGAAAAATCTGGTTTGTTTCAAGGATCAAGGTTGGCCATTTTGAGTAACTTAGAAGTGAAGATAAGTAAGAACAAAGTTGGTTTATGGGATAATTTTGGGTTTGAAATTTTGCAGATAAAGAGGAAAGAGAAAGAGGGAGAACCTTTAAAGGTATATTTATATGGTTGGATTTTTGACAAAGTTAATGCAAAATGATAAAATTTGAAATCCGGGTGTCGGTTCCACCATTGAAAAGGTGCCCAAAAAGTTAGTTTTCTTGGATGTCTAAAAACTACTGAAGGTAATATATCTTTGGATGTTTTAATAAACACTTCCACAACCAATTTGACTTGAGAATATGTTCCTGAGCTTGATAAAAATTAGCTTTGGAAGAAGAATACTTAGAGTATTTTTGCTTCTGAGATATATTTGGTTTCAAAAGATATTAAACTTTAGAGGATTAACTCAAAGGATGAATAAAGCTTGTGAGACATAATTGTTTTCAGAAGAAACATGTTCTTCAAAATATATAAGCACATGGAAGTATATTTTTAAGCTTCGCAAGATATATCAGAATTGCTTCCAATGGTAAACTTTAAGTACGTTGTTATTATTTGAAGACATAACTTTCTTCTGAAGTCAAGTTAATGTCTTTGAAATAAAATACGTCTTAATTTTCAAAATTCTACAGAATATCATTTTGAAAAAATTCCTTCTAAGGTAAACTGGGCTTATATTGGTGATGATATAAACAACTTAACACACACATATTTGACAAAATTATCTTAAGTTTAGTGTAAGAAAAATCTACTCAAACTTAATCATGCCAATAGCTGCTATAAGATACTTAAATATCTTCTCATTTAAAGCTTTTGTGAACATACCAAAATATTATTCATTTATGTTAACTTTGACTAGTTTTATCAATCCCTTTTCAAAATTATCTCTAATCAAATGATACCTGATGTTGATGTGCTTTGTCTTTGAATCTCTTAAATAGAGATAAAACTATTGTTGTTTATGTGGATGGGAGTATTTTTGAAGTTAATTCCATTGTCCAACATCTGATTATTAATTCAAAGCACTTAAGCATAGTAGCTTGCAGTAGTAATGTATTCAACTTAAGTAGTCGATGCAAACACACATGATTGTTTCTTACATTGTCATGAGACTATCCTTCCACCAAGGATATGACATCTCCCTGATGTAGACTTTTCTATCATGTTACAACCACCATAGGAATTATCTATCTGTAGAGGTATACAGATTGCAGTCAACATTCTTTAGATACCAAAGGCTTAGTTTTGGAGAACCTTTGAGATATCTAAGAATTCTCTTGACAACAAGTAGGTGTGACATCTTGGGGTTTGCTTGATATTTTGCACAAATACATGTAAACAACATGATATCAGGCTTGTTGGCTGTATGGTACATAAGAGACCCAATCATAACCCTATAGAGATGTTCATCATCACACTCCCCCTTAAGATTATGTCCTAGGGAGTGGTTTCTTGCTATGGGCATCTTAGTAAACTTGCACTCAGTCAGATGAAATCTAGTAAATATGTATTGCAGATAATTTGACACATTAATGAAGATGCGATTGTTAACCAACTTTACTTCAATATCTAGAAACTAATTGAGTTCTCCTAGGGAATTAATTTCAAATCTATTCTTCATCAGCTTGTCAAAGTCTTTGACCCAAAGATGATGTCATCCACGTGAACTTGAACAAGCATCGAATCATTTCCTATTCCTTTAATGAACATTGTTTCATCAATAGTACCCCCTTGTAGCCATGCTAAATATAGGTATTGTGATAATGTCTCATACCATTTTCTTGGAGCTTGATGCAGCCCATAAAGATATTTGTCAAGCTTGAAGACATAATGAGGATGATCTGGGTCTACAAAGCAAGGTGGTTGTTTAACATACACCTACTCGACAATCATGCCATATATGAAGGCACACTTGACATCAAGTAGGTAGACCTTGAGATCTTTTGATAAACCAAAAGCAAGGAATATCCTAACAACTTAAAGTCTTGCTAAAGGAGCAAAAACATCTGTGTAGTCAATCACTTATTCTTGCATGTAGCCTTGAGCAACTAGTCTTGCCTTATTCTTGATGACACGTCCTCTATTATCTTTCTTATTCATGAAAACCCACTTTTTACTTATTGTGATATTCCCTTGAGGAATAGTACATAAGTTCCAAACCTTTTTTCTTTTGAAATGAAGTAGCTCCTCCTGCATTGCTTCAACTCACTTTCCATTCTTTAGAGCCTTATCAAGTTTCTTAGGCACAATTTTGGACAAGAAATAAGAATGAGGACAAACATTTTTATCATGAGTTTGTCCTCTTGTTCTCACCCTTGTCTCAATGTCTCCAATGATGTTTGTGATGTTACTTGTAGATTCCCAAGTAAGAAATAATAGCAAGTTGGTTGAGAAATCTATATTAGTGAAATTCAGATACGGTGATTGAGTATCACCCACCACATCAACAAACTTATCAAGAGTAACTTGATCCAATGAGTGTGTGACATTAGCACACTTATCAAGAGTAGCTTGATCCTTGATCACTATACCCACCTCCATTTTCTTGTAAATTGAAAACTCCTTCATTTGAGTATTGTGCCTCTGTGCTAGAATTTGTAGGGACTTCAGATGTTTCAACGTAATAGTTTGTCATTGTTATACTCATAGGATTTCCAACCGAAGGATTTGTTACCATTGGAGCTATAATAGTTCTCTAACTTGGTCATCTCAAATCAACTCTTTGATCAGGATCTCCTGTTAAAAAGCTACCTATAGATCCTGAAACATCTTCATGTGATTTGGTTAAACAGTTGGTAACAAAATCATGGTCAAACAACCAATCAAGACTAGTAACTTTCACACTAGGTGTATGCTCGTTGAAGATCATATTGGCTGACTACTCACCTATTCTAGTTCTAAGATTGTATACTTTGTTATCCTTAGCTTGGGATGAGTATCTAGTAAATTGTCTATCATCTGATTTCTCAGCAAATTTGGCTATATGATCATTGGTATTTAAGATGGTGCAAGGACATGCAAATGATTTGAGGAAACCAATGAAAGGTCTCCTTTGGTGCCACAACTTTGCACATATCACACAGTGTTGACTGTCTCCTCCTAGAAGTTGATAAGTAGTTTAGAGTAAAATAACATGGTTCTTGGAGCTTCAATAAATGTCATGTTTCTCCTCTCGGCGTCAACATTTTGCTAAGGACTACTGGGAGTAATATAATGCATTGTATTACCTTTGTCATCATGAAATGCATTAAGGATTTGGTTCTTTATTTAAGTTCCTTAATCACATTTTATGATTTTGACCTTATGATCACATTGATTCTTAATTTTCAAAATGAATTGATGCTCTTCAAGATCTTAGGAGTCTTATCCTTAGTTCTTAGGAAGAAGACTTAAGTGTATATTATGAAGTCATATGTGATCACCAAACAATATAAGGTCTTTCCTAAACCCATTACACTAGTGGGGCTGCTAACTTTACTGGGAATTTTAGTAGAAATTTCGCTAGCAATCTGCTTGCTTCTGCCAGTTTCGCAGATAGTTTCGCTCAAAACTAGCTTGAACTTTCGTTTAGATGTATATTTGGTACCAATTTCACTTGTTGAGAGTTGAAAATCATTGTTGAACTTTCGCTGAATGAGTATACTTTCCCTGAGGTTGTAAAAACTAACACAATGAGCAAAACACCTTTAATTTCACTGAAAGAAACTACAGCTTTTACTGGATGATCATTAGTTTTGCTAGATGATTCTGAAAAAACATTTTCAACACGAAATTGATCCAAAATCACTCAAATCTTAAAGTATTTAAGATCTGATGATTACCATAGCTTTCCAAACCAAAAACTAACCAATCTCAATCAATTTCCATATCAAATACACTCAAATTTGATCCAGAATTGATGAAATGGTGACATTAAGCTCAACCAACCAAAAAACCCAAACAATCAAGAGCACAATGGCTTTGATACCATTTTGTTAGTTCAAACAGATAGATGAACAGTACTATTGGTTGCCTAATTGATTCAATATCACTAACCAACACTCAATACAAACATACCATGATAGAAACAAAATTAAACTTGGAATAGAGATATTTCGAAATAGGTTTTTGCAAGATTAACCTACAATGATAGAAACATTTCTATATATTGGCTACTTAGTTTCGCTGACAGTCTCACTGGCAACAAAACTTTCAGGACCATTGCTAGTTTCGCCCGATGATGAAACACAATTTTGCTGGGTGATCCTAGACTACTTACTATGAGCGTTTCGCTCATTGTTTCGTTGGACAGTAAAACACAAAATACAAACTAAACAAATGTAGACTAAAATATGTGCTATTACATTTAAACATGTAACGCCCGAAATAATGTCTAAGCCAGCCAAATTATAATAATGGGCTTAGACGAGACCATTTAATGAAAATAAGATGGATATAAGTTATAGACCGAGTTAACTCTTCGGGTTATGAGTTTGACGAGTTTAAGGTCCCGGGAATGCCTGGCATATATAAACGGATCAGCTTGAGCAGCTCTCATTTACAACTCAACACTCTAGTTCTAGAGAGAGTAGAGAGAGAAAGTAGAGAGAATTGAAGATTCAAGGCTCGGTTGATCTTGGGATTGAAGATCGGTGTTCGTGGGCATCCAAACAACAAGAAAAGACCAAGAATCCATGTAAGAAACATCATTTAATCCTTCCTTTCAATGTAAACGTAGATTCTAGGGCTTGGGTTTTTGAATGTGGCAAAGATACGCCCAAAACTCATGTTTTTGTGTAAGAAAACATTTAAAAAGCTTAGATATAGCTTCATGGATGATAAACCAAGGTTTTGAGTGTAAAAGTTTGAACTTTTTGGTCAAAAATGGGGTGGTTTGTAATTTTCAGCCCATTCTGCGAAACTAGGTGGTTATCCAACGAAAGTTGGGCGAAAATGGTAGTGAAGAAGCCAGCGAAACTAGCAGCGAAACTATTGGCGAAACTAGTAGCGAAACTGCTGATCTTGCAGCGAAATTAGGTAGAAATTAACTCTTTTGAGTGTTAACATATCTGCAGGTTGGGTAGTGCAACCCTTGCTTTAAAAGCTTGATTGAGAAGCTACTCATGGAGTCCAGGTGATTTTTATGAGGAAATGTGCTATATAAATGTCTTAAACGACCTGGCAGCGTGACCCAGCAAGGGGCGTTGCTCTTTGGACTCCACTAGGGGCTGCTACCCCTAGGCCCCCGCTGTCAGGGGTTACCGCCCCCGAACCCTCGCTATCCCGCGGAGGATTGGTTATGTTTTATGATGACTTATGGTTGTGCATGTGTATGTGTTTGTGAAAGGATGATGCATAATGTTGTGATGATGTGTGATGGGGTATGTAATGTTCATGTGATGTTTTGTATGAATGTGTTATGTTGATTTTACGTTCCTATTAAGTATTATACCTTGACTTACGTGTTATGATTATGAAATGAATGAAAATTAGTATGAACGTAAAGTGGAAGTTAATGATAATGTTAAGTGGAACGTAAAGAAAGATGAATGCATGCATTAATGAACGTATGAGTGTAAGAAAAGTCTTGCAAGCAATGTATGGAGGTTCACACTCAATGAAGGGTGTTAGCTCAACTGTGTGTGGGTTAGCTGCCCCGGAAGGATGCACACTGGGGTCTAATCCTTGTGATTGACCATACGTATGGGACCCTTGCTGCTTACCCCGGTATTTTGGCCAGGCCACCGGGCACAATGTATGGGAGTGTATTTATAGACTTCGGCCCAGTACCTGCTTTATGCATGACGGTGGGGTGAAGCACATGGCATTGGTCCGAATGAAATTAAATATTAATGATGTATGTACGGATTGAACGATACGAAAGAAAAGGAATGAATGATAATAATGAATGATAATGCGTAATGTGCGATGAACGATGATGAAGATAATAATAAGATTATCTATTTTTACGTATGATGTATGAGCACAAATGAAACTGAAGAACAATTTTAAAGGGAAAGTAAAGTATTTTAATTATAAATCTAGAACTCACTCAACAATATTGACTTTTATGTATATTCCAGTTGGCAGGTGAATATTACTGAGAATGGCACGGGGCAGCTACTCGGCATTTTTGGGATGGCATCGATTTGTGCAATTATGACGTTTTTGTGATGTAATGCAAATGATAATATTTTGTAACTGATAACAATGATGTATTATTTTGCAAAAGCAATCATTAATATATGAAATGGTTATAAATTATTATGTTGCGATATTTTTTTTCATAGATGTAAATGTATATTTTATATTTTATGTGCGGTGATTGTCCAACTATGAGCGTCCCGGGATCAAGGCCTTACAAGTTGGTATTAGAGCCACAGTTTAAGTGAAACTGGTAAATTTTCAAAAGGAACCTAATCTTAAACTAAGAATGAGACAAAAAATGGAAGGGATGCCAGTCTGAGTACTGTGTGCCATCAAGTATTTTCTTAATGTTATCCGGTATTACATGCTCATGTTATGTGGTTTATGTGCTCTTAGTAGATTTAGATACTGATGTATTCAGGATAGGAAATGCTTAGGGTATGAAGAGTAAAGTAAGTGGCTAATCACAACTGCCCACTGTAATTAGGGACTTACTATACTTGACATAAACTAAGCTATTACCTTGAATGACCGTGTTGGTGTATGAATATTATAGCATGCTTAGAAGATGGCTGGCGGTAGATCTTCTAAGGCTTCACGTGGTGGAAGTCGTGGTGGACGTGGTGCTGAACCACAGGTCACGAGAGGAAGGCCTAGGGCTGAAGAGGTGGCTCATGAAGAACCTGAGACCCTTCGTCCGGAGGATGGGGACACGAGTGCTACCTTGAGAGCCTTAGTGAAGGAGACTGTTGTGGAGGAGGTACATCAGGTCATGCAGACGATCTTACTGTCTACGGTGACCAAAGTGATTAAGGTTGTAAGAGAAGGAGAATGAAGGGGAGGAATAGGTCCTTGGGAGGACGGGAGCGACCGAAGACTGAGACAGTTTTCTTCGAGGATGAGGAGGAGGAGGAAGAGCCTGCGCCATAGGCGGCACAAGGCTCTAACTATAGGGCGTTTCAAAGATGCAAGCCCCATACTTTTGATGGTAATGGCAGTGCTGCTTCTGCTCACTGGTGGGTGAGAGAAATGGAGGCTATACTGGATATCAACAAGTGCCGAGAAGACCAGAAGGTGAAGTTTGCTACCCACTCGTTTGTGCACTTGGCTCTTTGTTGGTGGGATAGTATTGTCCAAGCCTAGGGTAGCCGGGGAATTGGGAGTGGTCTGAGTTTAAGAAGTTAGTGATTGAGGAGTTCTTTCCTCATAGAAAGATGAATAAGGTGGAAAGGGAGTTCCTGGAGCTAAGGCGGGAACAATGACACATCAGCAATACAACACGAAGTTTAATGAGATAGCAAGTGACGCCTCTGTTACAAAAGATTAAGAGGTATATCCAAGGCTTGCTAATGGATATTCGCAAGCATATGATCGTCACCCGACCAAGCACGTTTAGGTTGGCGGTTGACCTGAAAGGGAGGCTGTATGATAAGCGGGAAGTGGTGGTGGTTGAGGAGAGTAAGAAGGGTGCTAGTGACCGGAATTGGAATGGGAAGAGGTATGGTCGCGGTGGTGCCCCGACGAGGTACAAGAGTGCACGGGTGGATGACGGTCATGTGGTCACATCTGGTGCGGGGTCCAAGAGATGTGGAAAATGTAGAAAGGAGCATATCGGAGAATGTAGGTTGGGATTGAATTTATGCATCAAGTGTGGGAGAACAAGGCATATAGAAAAAGATTGCGATGTGACCAGATTTTTTAACTGTGGTGGAGAGGGTCACATGCGAAAAAGATTGTTGGGACGGAAGGGCAGAAGGCAAGTGCCCGAGCATTCAAAATGACTCAGGACGAGGCTAGGACAGACCCCGATGTGGTGTCAGGTATGTTTCTAGTAAACCAAACTCTTGTATCTGTGTTATTTGATTCTGGTGCTAGTAGGAGTTTTATTTCTGCTGCCTTTTGTGCTAAGTTGCCCATTAGGAGTAGAAGTATTGATGTGCCCTTTGATGTAGAAACTTCCATACGCAAGTCTACTAGGATTTCTGAGATAATAGAAGGCTATGACATTGAATTAGAAGGTCATAAGTTTCCTGTTAGACCATTCGTGATGACCTTAGGCGGTTTCGATGTAGTCCTAGGAATGGATTGGTTAGCGGACTACGAGGCTAATATTGTATGTCGCAAGAAGATGATCTGAATGACAGCGCCTGACGGGAATACGGTGACGGTTTATGTTAATCGAGTCACGACGATCCCGAAAGTGATTTCGATGGCAGTGGCGGGAAAGTGCATTAGGCTTGGGTATAGTGCCTACTTGGCCTATGTGAAAGACATGGACACGCAAACACCACAACTGTTCAATGTACCGGTTGTGTGTGACTTCCCATACATGTTCCTAGAAGATTTACAAGGTGTGCCACTTGACCGTGAGATCGAGTTTCAGATTGAGTTGATACCAGGCGCCCAACCAGTAGCTAAGGCACCGTATCGGTTGGCTCTGACTCAGATGAAAGATTTGATGGAGCAATTGTAGGAGCTGCTTGATAAGGGGTTCATTAGACCGAGTTTCTCTCCTTGGTGTGCTCCGGTCTTATTTGTGAAGAAGAAAGATGGTAGTATGAGGATGTGTATAGACTACCGTGAGCTGAACAAGTTGACAGTGAAGAATCGTTACCCCTTACCGCGAGTTGATGATCTATTTGATCAGCTCCAAGGTGCCAGTTGGTTCTCGAGGACAGACCTTCGATCTGGTTACCATCAGTTGAAGGTGAAGGAGCTAGATATTCCTAAAACAGCTTTTCGCACGCGCTATGGACATTACGAGTTTCTTGTTATGTCTTTTGGTTTGACCAATGTGCCAGCTGCTTTTATGGACTTGATGAATCAAGTGTATCAGCCAATGTTAGATAAATTAGTGATTGTGTTTATTGATGATATCCTTATTTATTTGAAGAGTGAGGAGGAACATGCCGGTCATATTCGAGAGGTGTTGGAGACGTTGAGATCGGAGAAGTTGTATGCTAAATACTCCAAGTGCGCATTCTGGCCACGCGAGGTTCAGTTCTTGGGTCACGTGGTGAATCCGGAGGGGATTATGGTGGACCCGGGAAAGGTGGAGGCGGTGATCCAATGGAAGTCACCAAAGACGCCATCCGATATTCGTAGTTTCTTGGGTTTGGCGGGCTATTACCGAAGATTCATTCAAGACTTCTCTAAGATAGCTTCACCGTTGACTAAGTTGACCCATAAGGATGTAAAGTTTTTATGGGGTCAAGCTCAAGAGAAGGCATTCGAGGAGTTAAAGGCGAGGTTGACTCAAGCTTCTATCTTGTTGTTACCCGATGGAAATGAAGATTTGGTGGTTTATTCTAATGCTTCCTACTCGGGGTTAGGACGTGTGTTAATGCAGAGAGGAAAGGTTATTGCCTATGCATCCCATTGGTTGAAAGTTCATGAGGTTAACTATCTTACTCATGACTTGGAGCTAGCAGCCGTGGTATTTGTGGTAAAGTTATTGAGGCACTACCTCTATGAGGCAAAGTGCACCATATTCACTAACCACAAGATCTGGAAGTACTTCTTCGAGCAGAAAGATTTGAACATGAGGCAGAGGAGATAGTTGGAGCTCATAAAAGATTATGATTACAAGATCCATACCATCTGGGCAATGTTAACGTGGTGGCGGATGCCTTTAGCCGAAAGGAGAGACCTGAGTCAATTCGGGTGAAGGCTTATCAGTTTGTTATGACCTCCTATATGATGAAGCAAGTCAAGGAGTTTCAAGATGATGCATTGAAGTAAGATGATCTTAACTCTGATGGATATGAGGTCTGGTCGCGGAATTAGGTGAAAACTCACTCGGTGTTACGCCCCAATTCGGACGAATGTGGATTCCTCGGAATTGGGTGAAAACTCACTCTGATCGCGGAATTGTTCTGACCCGAGCCAATTTGGGTGAAGGCTTATCAGTTTGTCATAAGAATCAGTACAACATTCATCCCGATGCTACAAAGATGTATCAAGACATGAAGAAAGATTACTGGTGGCCGGGTACGAAGCGCGACGTCGTGGAGTACGTGAGTAAGTGCCTTACTTTATTGAAGGTGAAGGCAGAGCTCAGAAGCCATATGGGAAGATCCAACCTTTGGATATACCTGAGTGGAACTGGGAGCATATCACCATGGACTTTATTACGAAACTATCGTGCTAGGGTACGATGCTATACGGGTGATAGTTGATCGTCTGACGAAGAGTGCTCATTTCCTACCGATGTGCGAGACATATTCATCTGAGAGGTTGGGGGATCTATTCCTCAAGGAGATTGTGACTCGTCATGGCATGCTGTTGTCTATTGTGTCCGATCGTGACACCCGGTTTACATCTAAATTTTGGAAGAAATTCCATGATGCGATGGGGACGAGATTACATATAAGCACGGCTAATCACCCCCAGACAGATGGTCAGTCATAAAGGACCATTCAGACGCTAGAAGATATGCTTCGGGCATGCGTCATTGATTTTGGATGAAGTTGGGATGACCATTTACCGTTAGCTAAGTTCTCATATAACAATAGCTACCAGGCCAGCATTGGCATGCCTCCTTATTAGATGCTATATGGTAGGAGATGTAGAACACCCGCTTGTTAGGGTGATATTGGCCATAAAGAGTTTGGGAGAGTCGAGGTGATCGAGGTTACGACTAAGAAGGTGGAAAGGATCAAAGCCTTTATGAAGGCAGCTAAAGATAGACAAAAGTCGTACGCCGATAAACGACGTAGACCGATTGAGTTCTAGGTGGGTGACAGCTTTATGTTGAAAGTCTCACCATGGAAGGGCATCATTCGGTTTAGGAAGCCGGGCATGTTGAGTCCAGGATACATAAGGCCTTTCCGAATTATTGCTCGAGTAGGAGAGGTGGCCTATAGGTTGGAGTTGCCCAGTGAGTTAAGTGGAATTCATCCGACATTCCACGTATCTCACTTAAGAAAGTGCTTAGCCGAGGAGGATATGGTGGTGCCACTGGAGGATATTGAAGGGGATGAATAGCACAATTATGTGGAGCAACCAGTGGCGATCATCGATTGCAAAGAGAAGAGGCTACGGAATAAAGTGGTTCCTCTTGTGTGTGTGCAGTGGAAGCACAGGAAGGGGTCTGAGTTGATGTGGGAGACTGAAGAGGAGATGAGATAGCATTACCCACTTTTGTTTGAGGAATAACAGATTTTGTGGACGAAACCTAAATAAGGGGGGAGGACTTGTAATGCTCGGAATAATGTCTAAGCGAGCCAAATAATAATAATGGGCTTAGACGAGACATTTAATGAAAATAAGATGGATATGGGTTATAGACCGAGTTAACTCTTCGTGTTATGAGTTTGACGAGTTTATGGTCCCGGAAACGCCTGGTATATATAAACGGATAAGCTTGAGCAGCTCTCATTTGCAACTCAACACTCTAGTTCTAGGGAGAGAGAGTAGAGAGAAAAAGTATAGAGAATTGAAGATTCAAGGCTCGGCTGATCTCGGGATTCAAAATCGGTGTTTGTGGGCATCCAAACAACAAGAAAAGACCAAGAATCCAGGTAAGAAACATCATTTAATCGTTCCTTTTGATGTAACCCGGATTCTAGGGCTTGGGTTTTTGAAAGTGGCAAAGATTCGGCCAAAACTGATGTTTTTGTGTAAGAAAACATGTAAAAAGCTTAGATATAGCTTCATGGATGATAAACCAAGGTTTTGGGTGTAAAATATTGAATTTTTGGGTAAAAAATGGGGTGATTCGTAATTTTCAGCCTGTTCTGCAAAACTGGATGCTTATCCAATGAAAGTTAGGCGAAACTGACAGCGAAGATGCCATCAAAACTAGCAATGAAACTACTAATCTTGCAGCGAAATTAGGCAGAACTCCTTTGAATGTTAACATATCTACAAGCTATGTAGTGCAACCCTTGCTTTAAAAGCTTGATTGAGAAGCTACTTATCGAGTCCAAGTGAGTTCTAGATCCCCTATTTTAAAGGTTTTGAACTAGTTCGGGGCTGAAAATGCATACTAAATATATGTTTTACACGACCAATATTTTAGGAGGTTTTAATGAGAAGATCGATTTTTCTATGAGGAAATATGCTATATAAAAGTTTTAAACGATGTGGCAGGGCGACCCCAGCCAGGGGCAGTGCCCTTTGGACCCCACTGGGGGCTGCTGCCCCTAGGACCCCGCTGTTAGGGGCTGCCGCCGCCGAACCCCTGTTGTCCCATGGAGGATTGGTAATGTTTTATGATGACTTATGCTTGTTATGTATGTGAATGTGTTATGATGATCTTATGTTCCTATTAAGTATTATACCGTGACTTACGTGTTATGATTATGAAATGAATGAAAAGTAGTATGTAACGTAAAGCAGAAGTTAATGATAATGTTAAGTGGAACGTAAAGAAAGATGAATGCATGCATTAATGAACCAATGAATGTAAGAAAAGTCTTGGAAGCAATGTATGGAGGTTCACACCCAATGAAGGGTGTTAGCTCAACTATGTGTGGGTTAGCTGCCCCGAAAGGATGCACACTGGGGTCTAATACTTGCGATTGACCATACGTATGGGATCCTTGCCACTTACCCCGGTATTGTGGTCAGGCCACCAGGCACAATGTATGGGAGTCTATTTATAGACTTTGGCCTAGTACCCACTTTATGCATGACGGTGGGGGTGAAGCACATGGCATTGGTCCATATAAAAGTAAAGATTAATGATGTATGTAACGAATGAACGATACAAAAGAGAAGAAATGAATGATGATATTGAATGATAACATGTAACGTGCGATGAATGATGATGAAGATAAGAATAAGATTATCTATTTTCACTTATGATGTATGAGCACACATGGAAATAAAGAACGGATTTAAATTGAAAGTAAAGTATTTTAATTATAAATCTAGAACTCGCTCAGCAACGCTGACTTTTATGTATTTTCTAGTTGGCAGGTGAATATTTCTGAGGATGGCACGAGGCAGCTACTCGGCATTTTTGGGATGGCATCGATTTGTCCAATTATGACATTTTTGTGATGTAATGCAAATGACAATGTTTTATAACAGATATCAAAGATGTATTATTTTGCAAAAGTAGTCATTAATATATGAAATGGTTTTAAATTATTCTGCTGCGATATTTTTTTTCGTAGATGTAAATGTATATTTTATGTTTTATGTGCGATGATTTTCCAACTATGAGCGTCCTGGGATCGGGGCTTACAAAACATTAAAAAATATAAACACTAATCTAAGATTAGTCCAGTCTATTCTTGATCTTCACGAAGACTTGGTTGTACCTCTAGAGGACATTGAGCATGAGCGACTCAATTATGTGGAGCAACCATTGGCAATTATTGATTAGAAGGAGAAGAGATTATGAAATAAAGTGGTTCTCTTGATACGAGTTCAGTGGAAGCATAGAAAGGGATCCGGGTCTACGTAGGAGATTGAAGAAGAGATGAGGGAACATTATCCACATCTGTTTGAGGAATAACAAGTTTTAAGGACGAAACCTATATAAGGGGTGGACTTGTAACACCCAGAAAATTTAAAGGAAAGAAGAATAAAAGAAGGAAACGAAATAAAACCCATGTAGAGGGGTTAAAGGTGTAAAAAGGTACAAATGAAATAAAATAATATTTTTTCTACAGAAAGGTGATATGGCCGTCCATATCACCTTGTAAATCACTTATGTTCGGAGTTTTGAGAGAGAAAGCAAAGATGTTTCAGGTGTTTTAAGTGTTCTTGGCTGGTTTATAGCCTCGGTTACATGCTTATTTGTGTTTGTATGTTTGGTTTGTGTGTTTAGTGGGTTTTTAGGTGTTAGAACTCCTTTTTGCATTCGGGTTTGAAGAATTCTTGATTGAAAGTTGTCAAAGGTGAGTTCTAGTTCCCTTATTTTAATTTTTTAAACTTCTTTAGGGCTGGAAATGCATGTATGTATGTTTTTTTTATAAAAGTGGGTGTTTATATGTGTATGAATATATGAATGGGTATGAGGGTAGGGTATGTTTCGGGCGATTATGATGTCATTATTATGTTATGTATGTGGTTCCGATGCTTCGAGTGTAAGAACTAAGCTTAGAACATGTAAGAATTGGAATTGGGACTTCAATTATGTAAGTTAGTTAAAGTTTGTTGCTCATGCGCCTAAGTCCCATGCGTCGTAATAGTTCCCATGCGCCTAGGTTTATGCCAAAATTGGCTAAGTGTACCCATGCTCTTGCATAGTGCCCATGTGCCTAGGAAGCTACCCAAACTGAATAAGTGTTTGGCCATGCGCCTATATAGTGCTCATGCAACCAAAAGTATCTGATGTGCCTAAGTGTTCCCCTACGCCTGAAAGGTTATCCGCCTGCATAATGGTCATGCACCTGCTAGGGTTCATGCGCCTAAAGACTTAGAATATTTTCTAGAATCTTAGGGAAAAAGGAAGTTTTAAGCAATGACTTGGGTTGTCCCCGGGGGTGATGTATGATGATTATATGATGTTGTAGGGTGTTGCATGATGGTGTTTATGTATGTTTATGTTATGTTTTCTTTATGTTCCTTAATATGTATATTTTCATGGCTTTGCGTGGTATACTAATATCAATAAACGTAAAGTATTATGCAATGGAAAGTGGAAGCTAATGATAATGAAAAGAGGAACGTAAAGAATGAATGAATGCATGCATAAATTAATTAAAGAAGGTATGAAAAGCCTTGCAAGCAAATGTAAGGAGTTTCACATCCAATAAAGGGTGTTAGCTCAACTATGTGCGGGTTAGCTACCCTGGAAGGATGCACACAGGGGTCTAATCCTTGTGATTGAACATATGTATGGGACCCTTGTCGCTTGCCCCAGGTACTGGAATCAACTTCGTGCATAATGTTCAGGGTCTATTTATAGACCTTAGGCCCAGTAACCAACTCCATACAAATTGTTCGGGGTATAGCACATGGCATTGGTCCGAATGAGAAGTGAAAGATAATGATGTATGTACGAAATGTATGTTAAGGAAGACAATCATTGAGAACGAAAGATAATGATGACATACTTGAATGATGAATGAAAGTTATAAATGATGAGAAAAGATAATCATAAGATTATCTACTTGTACGTATGATGCATGTTCACATATAAAAGATAAAAAAATTAATCGAATAAAGTATTATATATTTTATAAAACTAGAACTCACTCAGCAATGCTGACTTTTTATGTATTTTTCAGTTGGCAGGTAAGAGTTGCTGATGATGATGGGGCAGTTACTTGGCTTATTCTAGAGAGCATCCATTTTGTATAGAAATGATGTTTTTTATATAATGCAAACAATGAGATTTCGTAATGGTTAACAATGTTGTATTATTTTGCAAAAGCAATTATTTATATATGGAATGGTTTATTAAGTATTTACTTGTAATGTTTTAGTAAATATAAACCTATGTTTTATGTTTTGCGTGTGATGATTTTCCAACTTTGAGCTTCACGGGAACGGGGTCTTACAACTTTCAACCAACATGGACATTATGAATTTCATGTAATGTCATTTGGTTTTACAAATGCTCTCGTTCCATTTATGAACTTGATGAATTGGGTTAGTCGACTGATGCTTAATAGATTAGTAATAAAATTTATTGACCCTATCCTCGTTTACTGAAACATGGCACATCTTTCAAGTGTTGGAAACCCCAAGAAAGGAGAAATGGTATCTAGAGTTCTCATAGGGAACATTTTTGCTTCGGGAGGTGAAATGTCTCGGTCATGTGATTAACCCAGATAGGATTACGGTTGATCTACTAAAGTTGAAATGAATATACAATGGGGTTCCTAAAGACGCCATTTAAAATTTGAAACTTCCTTGTATTAGCATGTTATTATAGGATATTTATCCATTATTTTTCAAGAACTACCTCTCTGTTAACAAAATTTACAAGGAAAGATGTAAAGTTTGAATATAGCAAATGATGTGTTCCAAAAGTTAAAAAAGAGACTGCATAGGCTCGAGTATTGACCTTGCCAGAACGAAATGAAGACTTGGTTGGGTGTCTACTGTTATATTTCATTTTATGGTTTAGGGTTTGTTTTTATGGAACACGGTAAAGTGTTTGCTTACGGTTCTCGATAGTTGAAGAAACTTGAAGTTAATTACTCTACTCATTATTTGTAGTTTGCAGTTGATATTTCGCCATTGAAGGTCTAGAGACACTCCTAGTTTGGTGTCAAGTTTATGATTTATATTTACCATAAAAGCCTAATGTATTTCTTTGAGTAGAAATATCATAATATGAGGTAAAGCTAGTAGTTGGAGCTCTTATAGAATTTTACTAAGAGATTCATTATTGTATGAGCAAAGCTAACGTGGTGGTTGATGCTTTAAGCTGCAAAGAGAATTATGAACTAATCTAGCTTGGATCTTATCAATTAATAATGATGTTTCATGTTATAAAGCAGATCAGTGACATACAGATAAAATCACTAAGGCCCAATCGGGATGATATAGAATAAAAGAAATAACAGGTCGTGAATGTAGTAGAAAACACCAATGGTGTCAGGATGAGATTTGTGGGTTTGTTGATTCCTTGTTATGGTGATATAAGAATAAGAATCTTAAATGATGTTCTCAAGACCTGCTACTTGATTCATCCAGGACCATATAGATGTATCAAGATCTAAAGAAGAGTTACCATTGGTAAGGAATGAGTGCCGATATCGCTCTATATGTGGGGGAGTGTTTGATGTGTCCTATCGTTAAAAAAGAACATCAAAAGCTATATGGGAAGATCCATCCTTGGGATATTCCGGAATAGAATAGGGAACATGTTATATTAGATTTCATAAAGGTTTTTATTGCATAGCTAAAGGTTGTGACAAAATACGGGTTATAGTTTAAAGACGGATGAAGAGTGCTCGTTTCTTACCAATATAGGACACGAATAAGTAGGAGTGCTTAGCAAGTTATTCATTAAAGTGACAGTTTCTTGTTATGGAGTGTCGGTTTTGATCACTTTTAACAGAGACACACTATTTACAATCAACTTTTAGAAGAAGTTTAATTATAGTATGGGAATGAGATTACATATAAGTACTGTGTTGTACCCATAGAGAAATTGTTAGTGTAGAAGAATCACTCAAACTTTAGATGATATGTTTGGGCATGCATTATAGACTTCTTTCAGAGTTGGGATAGTCTTAGTTGAATTTTCGAACAATGATAGTTACCATGCTCATATCAGTAGGCCCTCGTATGAGATGCTTTATGTTTAAAGATTGTAAGGTTTATGTAGAAGCTGATGCACCTAATATATCCAAAGTCTTCCTACATGCATGCACTGAAGTACAAAAGTAGATTTGCTTCAGAAGTGTTACACCATGCACCAGAAAAATACTCTAAGTGTAAAATCTTTCGAAGCCATGACCAACATCTTCCGAAGCTTAAAGTAAAATCTTCCAAAGATTCAAAGACAAAGCCTTCTGAATGAAAGATGTGAAGACAGATTGTCTTTCGAAAACTTTTGAATACATGCTTTATCTAATGTACTTTACCATTAAGCTAGACCACTTTTTGTTTCAGCTTTGTTGACTCACCAACATTCACAAGTTGGTGAAAAGGTTCATGCTTTTGGTAAACTATACATTAAGGTCTTGAGTCTGTGCTTTCTACTTTATGTACTTGTATCATTTTTGTAATATAATAGGATGTGAGCTTTGGCATGTCATATTCACTAGTCAAAAGGAGATCTGCCAATTGACTTTACATTTGCTTTTGTTGTCTAGTCAAATGTTTCCAGCTGACCTTCAAAGCATGGCCGGCTGTGAGATGTAGTATAAAGTATCTTAGGTCCTTGTAACTTAGAACATGCTTCTACACTTGTAAAAGAACTTGAAAACAATATGCAACATTATTGAAAACCATTTATCTTTGTTATTTGTTCTTTGTTCTGTCTCATATTTACTTGTGTTCTTAGTATCATTCTAGTAGGTTATCAGTTCCCCATTTGATTTGTTAAGTGTTCTAACATCACTCCCCTAATTGTGTATTTCTATTGTAAGTGACCAACCCTCCAAAATTATGCAATTGGTATTAGAGCATTCTAGGTTCTTGATTGTAAGATCTCACCATCTTAAGATCCCCCCCACACACAAAATACTTAACATCTCAAATGGAAGTTATCAGTAAAACTAATATCGAAACTAGAACCATGACAAAGTCCCCACTGATTACTTCTGAAGACTTTGAGACTTAGTGCCAACGGATAGAAGGGTTCACTAAGTCACAAGACTCAAGGATATGGGAATTTGTTGTCTCAGGGCCTTACATACCAAGCACCTCTTCAGCTGCTGCTGGAGGTAGTATGATTCCAAAGGCTATGGCTGATTATTCTGATAAGGATAGAAAGAAAGTTGAGATTTATCAGAAAGCCATGACAACCCTTCAATCTCCTTTGCCAAACTCCATATACAGAGGCTTCAAGAAGTGCAAAATAGCTAAACAATTGTGGCATGCACTAAAACTGATGTATGAGGGGTCAACTGAAGCCAAGGACAACAAGAAGGATTTTCTAAAGAAGCAATTTAGGAACATCACCTACAAAATAGGTGATTCCATGACTCAACAATACTTCAGGTATGTTGAGATTGTGGACACTCTAATGGATGTTGGAGTGACTTTTGAGAATTGGGACATTGTAAGGAAGTTCATGTCCTCTATTCCTAGACAATAGACATATTATTATGTTATTATCAAGAGAATTTAGAACTTTAAGACTCTTACTCTAACAAAGTTGTTTGGTATTCTCAGTGGATACCAGATGGAGATGAACATGCAACGTTCATCTGGTAACTCCAACAATCAACTGAGTTCAGTCTTCCACGTGCTTAAAAGGGATGGCATGGAACCACATCATTATCTTATATGCTACCCTAACAACTAACAAAAGGCTCCTTTCATCACCTTCCCAATGAAATTGAGAGAAAGTAACACTCATGGAAGCCTATTCCAATAGACAAGCTCTTCACATGCCTTTGTGTCTTTTGATGAAAGCACATGCAGCTTTCGCTTCACCCTTGAAGGCCTGCACGGTATTCATCTAGATGACCTAGAATATATGGGGATAGTTAAGCAAATCGCTCTTTTTACTCATATAGCCAAGAAGTTCAACAAGAAGGCAAGGAGGATGTTTCAAAGTAATATAGCCGGTGGAAATTTGGGCTAGACAAAAGCAATGTTAAGTGTTACAACTATAACCAAATGGGTTGTTAGGACCTAGGGCGTACAGTGTACTAACTGATTTAATGTGAAACCAGATCAAATAGTGTGGAATCCTATTTGATTGGCGATCCAATCAGGGAAAACGTTAATCTGATCAATCCTAGCGATTGGAATACGTTAAGAATAGACTAGGAATGATCAGAAACGTTCTATGAACTTGGAAGAGACGTACTGGACGAACTCAGACGGCTAGGGTTATGTGATCTCGAAAACTCTCGTTATTCCATGAATTAAGTGGTATTTATAGGTTACAGTTTTCATTCGTACGACTGAGCTAGGCGACTGGCTCAGTCGTGCGACTAAGTCATACGATTGATTCATTCATGCGATTGAGTCACTCTTATGACTTAGTAGTGCGATTGACTCAATCACCTGGTTCAGTCGTGCGATTGGCCCATTCGCATGGTCTAGTCGTGAGACTGAATCAGATTACTTAGTTAAACACATTGTTGAACCTTTTATGATTCAGAACATGTCTAACAACTGTAAGCCTATATAACATGTTCATATATGCATGTATCATTACATAATATAAATAGATATAACATTAAACAATCACAAACCCATAAAGTGAATATACGTTAAACAATTCATTAATGAAATATTAAACATTATAAACACAACCAAACATTAGTATTTCATTAAGTACCCACTAATTACACAAGTGTAAGACATATTACATTCAGATCAGGATCTAGGTACTTATAAGTATCAACAAACTCCCCCTTAGACCTAGATCTATCTATTGTCTAACATCTTTCATGATTTCCTCAAACTTTTTGTACTTAGCTTCTTTGGTGACTCCTGTGTTTATCTCAAAAGCAAAACAGAGTCTTATCACTTTCTGGAACTGTAAAGCTTGTACAATATCCTATGAGTCATAGAACAGTGGCCACTTGTATAAAGTATAAACATCTTGTGCTGACAAGTTAGTGAGCCACAT
>BJCM01252052.1:0-11170 GCA_018326385.1 Flaveria bidentis
TTTGATAGTATAATGTCATAAACAAACCCAAGAACAAAGGATCTTTATATGTGAATAAAGGCTAGCTATGAAAGACAAAAACACAACTTATGGACAGCCATAAAGAAGCTGCCATAAACTACTTTTCAGCAGCAAGTGTGACGAAGTAGAGGATGATATTGACCAAGAAGAATGACCAAGGCACCAAGAGAAGGTCCTCTCAAGCTTGTATACCCCAAGCACTTCAGCAAACACCCACTTGTTAGGTAGCAAGACACCAAAAACGAGCTCCCTCTTGGACTATCCGAATCAACTAAGAAGGTGTACAAGAGCTGCAAGAAAATCAACTTTCAGCACTTCCTCTTGCTTGAATCCGAAAATCCCAAGTTGAAAATGAGAGAGAAAGCCTTCTTTGCATGTGTGTGAGAGAGTGTGAGGTGATGGAGGAGTGTAAAAGTGGGTTATGTCTTGCAAAGAACAAGACTAAAAGAAGAACAACTCCCAAGGGGAAGGGCGGCCGAAATCCCTTTAAAAAGGGTTCCCTCCTTTTTTTTTGTTTTATAAAATATCACTCCTTAATCCATCTTTTATAAAATTAAAACATCTTTTAATTTTATAATACCAACACACTTTTATTTGTTATTATTTAACCAATTTTAAATAACAAACAAATAACATCTCATGAACAAATTATCCATATAAGTTTGTTCTTTTACAAAGCAAAGTTTTAGAAAACCAATTTTCTAAATCGGTGTTAATATTTATTTGTATGATCTCATCAACGAATAAACATATATTGGTGTTTGTTAAGCTTGTTATTGGGTATGACCCGACTTGGATCATAACGTACTAACCACATCAATGTTCTATGTGTCTTGGGCATAAAGGATCCAACATATACTACATCCTACAACTGGCCATACTTTGAAGGCCAACTGGATACAATTGACTAGACACAAAACAAAATCAATTGTAAAGTCAAAAGGCAGATTGTCTTTTGACTAGTGACTATGACATGCCATAGCTCACATCCTATTCTATTACAAAAAGGATAAAGTGCATAAAGTAGAAAGTTTACAGACTGAAGACCTCAATGTACGGTTACTAAAAGTATGGACCTCTTCACCAACATATGAAAGTTGGTGACTTTACAAAGTTACAGCGGAAAGGAGTCCAACTTTATGTAATGTACATCAGATAAAGTGATTGGGTAGTGAGATGAGATTCTCTCTTAGGATCGAATATAATGACTGAGTTAATGATTGAAGTCGGAAACATACAATCAAGAAACATTCAAATCATAAATGCTTTTTGTATTGATGAAGGTGATTGATTACAGTAAATGCTAGTGTTTCAGCACAAAACAGTAATAATACACCTAGAGAGTAAATGACAATATATTTTCTCATTGTCTATCAACTGTCACCTCATGTATGAGGATTTCTATTCTATTTATAGGCACACAAGATGCCTTTTTTACAAAATGACTAACTACCCCTAACCTATACATCAGAACTAGTCTATGTCTTCATTCGCATTTCTTCTTGTTCATTCGCATTGGCAAATGCGGATGAGTTGACTTGATCAACATTTCTTTACTTGATCTTCCGCATTAGTATGTTGGCCATCCGCATTGGTTAATGCGGATGAGCAAATACTTCTATGCATTTTCTTGTCATCCGCATTGGGAAATGCGCATGAACAAAATCTTTTCCGCATATTCTTCTAAGGTATCCGCATTTGTTAATACGGAAGAACAAAAACTTGTCAACATTTTTTTTATGACTTCCGCATATACAAATACGGGTAGCCACACTTGGTTCTTCTATCAGCAGACTCTTCGTCTGCATTAATTCAAGGACTTGTGGGAATCTCAGCATAACAACGATCAACTCACCAATTGAATTGGCATGTATGATCCTTTCATGGCTCAACAATACTCCCCCTAAGGATTATATAGCCTATGTTCTTCAATGTTTAGGTGGTGATTGAGGTTGTGATGATTCTGCCGGGTCTTGTGGAGGCATCAAAAATGCTGCTTTAGTCGGATCCAAAATAGGCTTTATCATGTTTACAACGTCTGTTGCATCTGACATCCTTTCCTTGATCAGCACATGGATCTTCATCTTGCTCATGTTGTAGATGGCTTCTAGTGGTAATTTCTTGAGGGAAATAGGTTCCCAGAAAGATACTATAGACAACCCATCTTTGTGAATTAATAAGCTTCCATCCACATCAACCTCCAATATAACAATATTCCCAAGCTGCAAAAAGGTCCTTTTCTTCTTTCTTTTATCTTTCTTGGTAGTGATACAATCATATGCCATTTTCAGCAGCTTGATACACTTTAGGAAGAAGTGTATATCTTGTTCTCCTAGTTTGTTGTTGATTTATCTGAAATTTCTGATATATATGTAATGGATGTAAGATTCATTAAGCAATCTTACCTCATATCCACTAAATAATCTTATTTCAGCACCTTCCTTTCCTCCCCATTTTCTTTCAATGACCATCTCATAAATTTTCTCATCATAATACACATTTGAGATAGGTAAGGAGGAATGGGTACCAGACACCAATTTTCTCTTCAAAGATTCTGTTGGTTTCATTTTTAGCTCAGGAAACAAAACTTCTTTAGCTTGTTGTCTTCTTCTTCTCAAGAGGATTGATGAAAGACCTATCTTTCATCATGCATATGGCTTTTAATGATTGGAAGGTATCAGTTTGTTTGAACATTTTGAGTATGTTTTCAAATTCATAACCCCTGAACATAGCTAAGTGATTGATCAGTTCTAGTTGAGCTACTTCTTTTAAGTCATGGATCTCCAGGGCATTTACAAGAGTAGAGTACTATGTAAAGAATTAGACCAGCCCAGAGATCCTTTTAACCATAAACATGTTCCAAATACTATCATACTTCCAGGCAATGATTTTTTTTATCTATTTTGCATTTTGGAGTAGACACACCTCTAATCATTTCTTTAATGGTTTACCATTCTTGAAGTTTCAGTTGGGAGGGTTCAGCAAACCACTCAAGGTATTTATAAAGAACAGGTGCTAGATAGTCTTGATCTTGATGAGTTAGCTGCATGTCTTATGCTGACACTCTAGATCTTAGTTTTTTTTATGATTTCTTCTTCTATCTTTTTGAGCCTATCTTTTTTTCATTAATCAGCTTGAGAGTGGCAACTCTTAGTGAATTTGATTTCATATTCCCCAGTTTTCTTCTTATGAAGCCTTGACTTGAAAGGTAATCCTTCATTTCCTTATCAGACATGTTATAAGGATTCGGATGTAGGGGTTGAGGAGTTGATGTTGATTTCTTCATGGCTGATAGTTTGGGTATAGGAGAATTTTGAGAAAGAGTTCTCTCATACTCAGTTTCAAAGGTGGGGTCTAGCAGTTTGTTTACTTTCTACTCTTATGCTTTCATTCCCTCGTATGTCATGCTAAACACCTCATCAACATCATATCCATCGTTAATTAAGAACATGGATTTCAACATGTGGTCATCTGCTTTAGCCTTTTCAACCATTTCATACTCATATTTCTCTTCTTGTACAGGACTATCAGCTGCTACAGACTCATTAGCCACATATCTCCTTCAATCTCTCCTTCTTCAAGGTCAATAAAGATAGCGTGTTTCTTCAATGGAGCCTCGGCTTTCTCATGCTCTTCCAAGAATTCCAATATTGCAGCAAGACTTTTTGGATCATCTTGTTTTGTTTTCTTTACTGGTTTTTCTTCTTTTATTGGTCTATTTCCCTTAGCTTTCTCAGACAGACACTTCCTCTTTCTACTGTAAGTTTGTATTGAAGGACCAAATGAGGATTCTGGCTTTTCAACTTCCTCAAATAAATTTTCAGCCTCTGTTTGTTCTTGATTATAAACAACAACAACTTTTTCTTCCTTTTCTCTTTATTTTTCACATAACTTTCTAATTATTTCTTTTTAATCATCAGTCAAAGACATATCAGGAACTATTTGCAAACTCAACTCCTTCTCTAGAGGGATAGGAGATTGAGGAATGACCACTGTAGGTTCAGTACCAGTCCTCTGGTCACCTATAAAATCACAAAATTCATCATTAATGATGAATTCTTCACATGTAAAACTATCTAAGGCATTGATCATATCTTTGAATTCAGCCTCTTCTACATGCATGCTGGTTGTTTCCTCTGAGTTTTTCAATATTTCCAATCCAGATTCACCTTGTTTTGCCTTGCTTGGTTCTGTTGCTTGTTTTGAGAATCTTATTCTTTTGCTAGGAGGAGAGTCATCACTACTCTCCTCTGAAGTGCTTTTAGATTCAGTTTCATACTCATTTATTTGCTTGACTTCTAATTCAGCTTCCCTCTTGATTTCTACAAGCATCTCAAGTTCAGCTACTCACTTGTTCAGAAGTTCATTTTTTTTCTGCAAGTCAATGATAATCTCATCTTGCTCTACAACTAGTTCTTCTTGTTCTTCCATGGCTATTGTTTGAATGGATAAAGTGTCCAAGTGACCACTTATCTCATCCCTTGTTTGTGGAAGAACAACGGTTAAGTTGTTAATCTCCTTATCTTTCTTTTTCTTTTTAGCCTCATACTTTTCTTTTAACTCTTTCAACTCAATCTCCTTTTCATCAAGTTCAAGAAGTCTATCTTGAATGATCCTTGCTCTTCTGTTCAGTACTCTTTCTAAATTTCCAACATTTTTCATGAGCTCAAAAATCAATTCATCTTTTTCATTTGGTTTGTGTATATCCCATTCAGCAAAGCTCTCTGAAGGAGCAGCTTAAGAAGTGGTTTTCTTCACAAACATTTGAACAGGTTGATCCTTCTCATCTGAAGATGATTTGGATTTTTTAGATGAGCTATGGAATCTCCAAACTTAGTTGGATCAACACTAGTACAGAACATTTGAGGCGGTGATTTAGGAGAGTGATGAGGTGAAGATGTGATTGGTTGAGCTATTCGTAATGGGATAGGTGATTTATGAATTGAAGTGGTTGGTGTTTTATGTTGAGATGGTAATGGTGATGGTATAAAGGGAGATGCAATATCATGATCATGAGGACTAGTGTGAAGATCATCCCCTAACTCCTTTTGGGGTGACACTGGCCTGGATCCTTCAACTCTTTCCTCAGCATGCTCAACATCAGCTTGAGTTTCTTCCTGAATAGGCTCATGAACAGGAGCCTCCTGTCCTTCTATCTACTGAAACATCCAAGGTAGTAGGGGAGAGTGTGCTCCACTATAATACTTTCTTGGATCTCTTTTAATAATGTACTTATAGGATATGGAATCATAATAAGGAATATCCAAAGTTGAACCTTCAAGTACAAGATCAGGAATGTTTTATTAATCAGACATTGGAGAAATCTTGGATACATTAAGAACATATGCCTTCTTCCTTATTGTATGTTAGAGGTTAGACCATTGAATACATAAGCAGACATGTTGAAAGGTCTGTTTGTGCCTAAGGCACACATGGTAGAGGAAGTGATCATAGGTATATCATTCCAACCAGTCTTCCTCTTAGATAAGCAATGTTGAAACAGGTGAATTAGAAACCTCCATTGCAAATCTACCAACCCCTTTACAATTTGCTTTCCCTCATAGCCACCTTCATATCCAATTTCTGCAAAGAATGTGGTGCTTTCTTCATCTTCCAACTCAATGCAAGCATTGTCATCATTACCAAACAATAGACACTGTCTCAGAGTTTGTTCTGTGATGGACAAAGAGAGATCATCTGTAATTTTTCCCACTAGAGTCCTTTCACCCTCCACATCAGTCACTTCTATAGTGCTCTAGAATGATCTGATATATCTTTCATAGATGATGGGCCTGACAGTAACAGCATGAGCTATTCTGGTAGTAGATATGAATCTGATCATGTCTCTTAGTCCTTCAGCTTTAGGTACATCAAGGTCCAAATAACCGCTTACATTATGGAACTTGCTCCATGTAAGATTAGCCATTCAATCTGCATTTAAGACATATGAGTTAGATTTGATGAGAAACGATATGCACCATTCATTAGTTTGACTGTTAATGGTCAAAGATGAATGTTGGATATTACTATTTCATTGTTGTCACATCAAATGGTGATTTTGTGATGAACAACCACAGTTTCTTTGTTTTTCATGTTTAAGTAATTGCATTATTAATATTATCAACCATTTATTAGATTTTATTTAATGAATTTGTTCCACATTTTCAGTTTTCATCGGGCTCTGTTCTTATGATGAACACAACTATGAAGTTTTTCATGATGAGTAGAATTCCTCTTTGTTTGCATGTTCATTGATGTCAAAAATGTATAACTTTTCTTTAAATAAATTTGATTTTGTGTGTTCTTCATTAACACGGGGTTCTTCGTTCAATTTTAGTTCAAATGTCCGAAAGTTAGATCACAAAATATTTTGGAAAATTCACCTTTCTTTCAATTCTATTGTTGCTTTGAATCGAAGATAAGAACAGATTGAGGAGAAGACACTAAAATCTCTGGTTGTTGTTGATGATGATGATCAATGAGGATGTACAGTGGTTTTTCGCTCGTCTCACTATGGAATCTCTCAAACTTGAAAGTATTAAATGACCCTTTGAAGTTCCTTTAAATAGTCAATTAATGGCTTTTACAAAACTTTACAAGTTCCAGAGCAAATGCGGTTAGATTTTTAAATCACTGTAGCAAATGCGGAAGTCGAAATTTTAAGTATCTTGACTATCTGCATTTGTTTACTGTTTCAAATGTGGAAGAACATAAGTTCGTCGGCATTTGTGTAATATAGACATCCGCATTTGGATATTGCATCAAATGCGGAAGTTTAAATAAATAAATAAAGTTCTCTTCTATGAGCATTTGTGCACTGTGTCAAATGCGGAAGAACAAAGTTCGTCAACATTTGTCACTGTAGTAAATGCGATAGAGTTGAACTTATGATTTTAGACATCCACATTTAAACACTATAGCAAATGCGGAAGTTTGAAGTTCACATTTACATGATCATCATTCATTGTGAAAGAAGAGATTAAGCACTTGTTTCTTTTTGAAATTACATAAAATTTGAAGATACATATCCACAAATTCGGTTGATGAGGAAATTACCAAATGCGGATGAGTAAAACAAATGCGGAAGTGTAGATTTCATCCGCATTGACAAATGTGGTTGAACACTTCTTTTCCGCATAGGTTTTAACACCAAAATTTTTTGTATACTTGTAACACACCAATGCGGTAGAGTACATTCTTTGTCTGGATTAGTTGCACTTAGAAATAAACAGTTACCAGCATTGGTTACATGCATGGGTTACCTTCGCCCGCATTTATCAATGCACTTACCCGCATTAAATTTTGAACTTTATCAAAACTTAATGTTTTTTGCTTTTGATTTTTCTTGTTATGAAGGTTGTCTTTGATTGAATTTGTGTCTTATGAAGTTGTTGACTATTGAGTTTGTCAATTCTTGCTTGGATTGACTTGTATATCAGAAGTGATACAAGTTTCAAATTGTTTGAATGATCTTGGACTTTTCATGCTTCCAAGAATCTGCATAGGCTGAGACACTATGTTATAACTTCTGCATCAACACATGCATTTTCATTTTCTTTTGTTTTTAATTTTTAAGAAAGTAATTGAAGATAGTAGAAATTTATATAGATTTAATCAAAAAAATTAAATTACTCCCCCTAAATTTATATCCACATCTGGATTTAAAATTTTAACAACTTTTTTACTATTATGTACATTGATTATTAATAACAAAGAGAAGTATATATTTTGTTGGGATCATATCAATCTTAAATACACATGTGCATCCTTTATGATAAAATGGACATGTTTATGAACTTGATGATCGAAGATATGTTTGTCCTCTTAAACTCATACCAGGTTGATATTTTGATGCAAACGATATTTATCATGTTTTTGGTTGAATTAATTATTCAATATGTACCTTACACACACAAGAATGGAATGATCAACCATCCTTACACAATGCATGCTAGAACTTTTTCACAACTTTCCTTACCAGGTTACTTAAGTTATGAGAACTCATTTTCACTGATCCTCATTGTGATTCTTTTACTTTGATCCTTTCATGATGATCCACATTGGGATTCTTTTCACCTCACTTTGGAAGATAATCCATGATAGGATTCTTTTGTTCATTCACTTGGAATGTATTGCTTTTTTAGATTCATCCAATTTGGATGTGTTCCCCATTGGGAATCTTTTAGATGAGTACATCTGCACTATGTTCTTGTTTTATCTAGTCTTTGCTCAGCAAAACAAAGATGAAAATTGATTTAGGTGAAAGAGATTCATAAAGTATCATTACCTGGTGTGTTTAGGTTACTACGCACACTTGCATTCAGATAAGCCAATACATACCTGTACTTTGAGATGAGGGTTTCATAATTGAATGAGATTTTAATTCATCACTGCATATATCTTCTGTTCCAGGTTGAGCCTACCAACATATTTGGTAAGTCATGGCAATCTTGCAATTTTTGAAATTAAGTACAGTGAATGATATAACGACTGTAATTATATCATTTCCCAATTATTCTTTTCTTCCTCAAAATTGACTTTTTGTGTTTTTCTAGTGTTTTTGACTTGTTTTTGATGTTTTGATTGGTTTTACTCAAGGTTAATCATTCTTATTGATTGAACTAGGAATTGAAACGTACTAGGTTCAAATGCCTTAGTAAATAAATCAGCCAATTGCTTTTCAGTGGATACTTGAATCAATTTGATTAACCCTTTTTCAGCATAGTCTCTCAAAAAGTGATATCTAATTTTAATGTATTTGGTTTTTGAGTGCTGAACTGGATTATTTATTACAAAAATAGTTGTTTTGTTTTCAATGTGAATTGGTGTGTGCAAGAAGTTAAAACCATAATCAAGCATCTGGTTTTGAATCTAGAGTATTTGAGAGCAACAAGTTGATGCTGCAATATACTCAGCTTCTGCTATTTAGACAGATACATTTGTCTGCTTCTTGCACTGCTAAGAGACCAGTCTGGGACCAAGAAATTGACAACTGCTAGAGGTGGATTTCCTATTTAAGTTGCATCCTCCGTAATCAATATCTGTGAAGGCATAGAGATTGAAGTCTCCATACTTTGGATACTATAACCCAAGAGCTGGTTTTCCCTTCAGATATCTAAATATCCTCTTGACTATATTCATATGTGATTCCTTTGGATCAGCTTGATACCTGGCACACACACAAACACCAAACATAATATCAGGTCTGCTAGCAGTTAGATACATAAATGAGCCTATCATGGATCGATAGTGAGTCTGATCAACAGATTTGCCTTCTGGATCAAGACCAATCTTCACTTTGTTATCAACTGGTGTTCTAATAGACTGACAATCAGCAAAATGAAACTTTTTCTGCATTGTTTCCACATATTTGGATTGATTGATGAAATTTCCATCTGCTTTCTATTGGACTTGCACTCCTAAGAAGAAAGTGAGTTCTCCTATTGCACTAATTTGGAATTTTTAATGCATTAGGTCTTCAAAATCTTTGCAGAGTTGCTTGTTTGTTGAGCTAAAAATAATTTCATCCACATAAATTTGGACAAACAGCATGTCTTTTCCTTTTTTCCTACTGAAGAGAGACTGATTAATCTTTCCTCTTTCGTATCCATGTTCAAGAAGAAAGGATGATAAAGTCTCATATCACTTTCTTGGTGCTTGATGAAGACCATACAGGGCTTTGTCAAGCTTGTACACCCTGTGAGGGAAATCTCGATCTTCAAAGCCAGGTGGTTGACTCACATAGACTTCTTCAGCAATCTTTCCATATAAGATTGCACACTTCACATCCATTTGATAAACAGTAAACTTCATGGATGCGGAAAATGTCAGAAAGATTCTTATTGCTTCTAATCTGGCAACATGTGCAAACACTTCATCATAATCGATTCCTTCTTTTTGAGTGTAGCCTTGTGCCACCAGTCTTGCTTTGTTTTTTATGACAATCCCTCTATCATTAGTTTTGTTTTTGTATAGCCATCTGGTGCCGATGGGGTACTGTCCTTCAGGATGTCTTCCAGTTGCCATACCTCTTACTTCTTGAATTACAACAATTCTTCCTGCATTACTTCAATCCAGCTATTGCCTTGAAGAGCCTCTTTGATGTTCTTGTGTACTTTTTGACAAAGAAAGCATCAGAACAAACAGATGTTTGCAATTCCAGACTTGCTTCTTGTCACCCGCTCATTAAGTTCACCAATAATGCTTTCCACTGGATGATTCTTGTGTATTCTGGTGGTTGGAATTGAGTCACCAGCAATAGGTACATCAAAATTAGAGACATTCAGCTCAATATAGTGAGAGGCATCTTCAACTGGTACTGTTTGGGAATTATGAAGATAGTCAGGCTCAGTTTTAGTTCCTACTTCAGCTTCAACAGCACTTTGATTGCTTCCATCATTCGATGTTCTTTGTGTTTCAGTTGGAGGAGTAGCTTGTTATTGATTTCTGATCCCAGTTGACAGATCATCTACATGGGATGGTAACAGGCTTGGACCTCCTTCAATTAAAACACTCTAGTTTTGTGATGGTTGTCTGATAGGATCAGCTTGGAGAGGAACATCTTCATTCATGTATTCAGCAGATGTAGGAGGAATCAATGGAGACTCACCTTTTCTTTTTATAGCTGAAGAAGTATCACCTGAATGTAGATTTCTTGCATTAGACAAGTGAAACTAATTAAATGATTTTGTAAATGAGTCAATATCAAATAACCAGTCGAGACCATTTGTAGGTTTGGGAAACAAATGTTCCTTGAATTGAACATTTATTGATTCATCAATAATGTTTAATCTAGGATTAAACACTCTGTAAGCCTTTGAAACATAAGAATAACCTACAAAGAATCCTTCATCAAACTTAGATGAAAACTTTCGCAAATAGTCTCGGGTGTTTAATATTAACACACACATACTTTGAATCATATACATTATCCTTTCAATTCAACATTTTGATTTTAATTTTCTGAGACAAACTCTAACAAACTCTTCAGTTATTACTCCCCCTAAACTTTTAAGTTTGAAAAACTTATAAGTTTCCTAAGGTAACATAATAAGAGACCACATCTTAGTGTAAAATTTCTTGCACACAAAAGACACATAAAATCAAAATGAAATTAGAATAAAATCCTATATTATCAAAAGAATCATTG
>BJCM01252059.1:0-12783 GCA_018326385.1 Flaveria bidentis
TATGAAAGGTCCATTCTCAATAGACTCCCATATTCTTGAATCAAGAGACCTGATGAAACCTTCCATTCTCAAACACCAGGTATCAAACTCATCAAGAGTGATCAGTGGGGACTTGTTCATGGTTCCAGTTTCCATATCAGTTTTGGAAATGGTTGCCATTTGAAAAGTTTAGTATTTGTGTGTGTGAGAGATCTTAAGATGGTGAGATCTTATATCAAGAGCCTGGAAAGCTCCGATACCAAATGAAGGACTGTTGAAGGGGGTCAATTACAACACAACAACACAAAGAGGAGATTAACTAAAACTTAATCAAACAGTGAACTAGATTAACCACAATAAGATACTAAGAACACAAGTAATGTAAGAGACAGAACACAAAGTATATGGTTTTCAAGAATGTAGTATATTGCTTTCTCTATGTTCTATTACAAGTGTTACAAAGCATATTAGAAAGATACAAGAACATGATATACTTATACTACATCCTACATTCGGCTATACTTTGAAAGCCAGCCGGATACAATTGACTAGACACAAACAAAATTAATTGTAGAGTCAAAAGGCAGATTGTCTTTTGACTAGTGACTATGACATGCCATAGTTCACATCCTTATCTATTAGAAAATGGATAAAGTACATGAAGTAGAAAGTTTACAGACTCAAGACCTCAATGTACAGTTACCAAAAGCATGGACCTTTTTACCAACTTATGTAAGTTGGTGACCTTACAGAGATGCAACGGAAAGGTAGCTTTATGGAAAAGTACATCAGATAAAGCATGTGTCAAAAGTCTTCGGAAGAAATCTGTCTTCATGAGTTGAAGCTTCAAAAGACTTTGTCTCTGAGGCTTCGGAAGACTTCATATTTGGCTTCGGAAGATATTGGTCTTGGCTTCGGAAGATTTCACACTTAGGATATTTCTGTTGCATGTGTGAAACCTCCTAAGCATTCTTCTTCATAGTACTTGTGCAGCATGCAAGAGAGACTTTGGATGTTTAGGTTGCATCAGCCTCTTCGTTAATCTCTACGAACAACCAGAGACAACACAACCTGGACCTCCTGCTGAATCTCAGCAAGCTTCATCTTCTGATCCACAGCAGGGTCAATCTCACTCTCAATCTAAACTCGTGAGAGTAGAAGACCCAACTGAAAAAGACAATGAACTTGAAACGAAGGTTTATATACTTTGTTCCGGATAATCTGAACTTAGAATGTCATTGAAACGAAGGACCTGAATTTATCCGGATAAGCTTTATTTTGTTCATAATAACATCATTAAAAACTCATAGTGATTATATTGTGTTTTAAAAAGGTCTTAGATACGTCTTTAATTCTTTTGTTTCTTCAAAGTGTTCACAACATATGCTAAAATAACTATGTATCATATTTTTAAAAACTTATGAACTTGAATTATAGAGATAATGTTTTTCTCTCAATCATCGGACACTACTGTCTTTTTACCATTAGTTAAAGGTTTTTTAGCCATTCTTATGACCATCTTAATTTTGTAAGTTTTCATAAGCATCAAGTCTATAAGAATCAAATTATCATTCAAGCTTATCATATGATTCTTAATGACGTCAACTATCATCATTTGACTTCCATTAATCATTCTAGTTATAAAGGTAAGGTTTAAAGCTTGAGATTCTTAATTCATATAAGGTCTAAAAAGAATTGATACTAACATTCTATTTGCACCAATGTAATGCTTTTCATATACAATAAATTAGATCTCACTGGTTTTGTTTAGCCAGAAATGTTAAGGCAAATTTCATTTGACTTAAAGTACTCATATTTCTTTGTAGAACCCTTGTTATTAAAAGTTAAATGGTTACATGTCATAATTTATTAAAACACTTTTATACCTATTTTTTATTTTCTAATTTCTTTGTCTATAATCTTAGTCATAGATGAGAATGAACTTTTTTAAAGTTTGTTTTATGCTTTCTCCGAATTACTTCTTTTTTTTCAAAGATGACTAGATGATACATAACTCTAAAGTATAAAAATAAAATTCGGACCACTTTACGTATCAAAGATATTTAGTTATGTTTCGTGACTCAAGGTAACGTGGGACCCAATAAAATAGAGATATGATATGTATTGTGGAGTAGAATCCACTAACGTACTGCACTCGTAACTCACATTTACGAGCAACATCCAAAACCACCGTAACAAACCCACCAATCCCGGCGAGCGGTGGCACACCGCCGCCCACCTCCGCCACAACAACCACCGGCGACACACAAAATTACAAAAACGCCCTTGGAATTCCCACCAAGTAATGCACACAGCATGTATATTTAAAGGACCGTACGTGTCAATATTCCCATTGTTTCCTCCGCCGTTTCTCTCTCATCATCTCGGTGTACTCATTACTCCCAAAAGTAAACCTACAAACACCACGAGTAACACGAGTGTTGTGATTAGGGCAATGCCTACTGCATCTTCGTCGTCGGAGATTGATAGTAATGGCGCTTTGAGGAAGTTTAAGCTCAACGAATCGACGTTTTTGGCTTCTCTCATGCCGAAGAAGGAGACCGGAGCCGATCGCTTTATTGAAGCTCATCCGGAGTACGACGGCCGTGGTGTCGTTGTTGCTATCTTCGGTACTTCTATGACTGTTTCTGTAATTCTGTTTTGTTATTGGATTTTGTTATGTTTGACCTCTGAAATGGACTGTGATTAGTAGTTTGAAGCTTTTAACCGAAATACTGATTAGTGATCAGTGATCAGTGATCAGTGACGTAGAGATTAGTGATCGCGGAGATTGAATCTTGTGAGGACTGAGGATGTTAAGTTATTGGATATGTGTGTTTATATGAGATTTTGTATTCGATTGATGTGAACAAATGATGGTGAAATGAGTAAAACGAAGAGTTGAATCAAAGACGTTGCATCTCATGTTGTGTATCAAGTGTCAGCTTATCTGTTTGTTGCATCTCGCGGAGGTAACTAGGGCAACGGAATGGATGACAGTTACATATCTGAAACTTTAGAAATAACTGTCTAAACCTATCTGAAACTAAAGAAGTTTTTTTAGAACGGCTAACTTAGGGCTTTAATTCTACACTTAAATCTACACCTTTAGTTCATCATAGGACTTGAAGTTTGGAGAGGGACACTTAACTGGGAAATGACTATGTAACTGTCTAATTACATCAACTACATAGATTTACACTATTGTTCTTGTAATCACTACTTGCGTACCCTTGTAATCACTATTGTTCTTCTTCAATTGTCTGCTTCAGTTGTTTATTTATATAGTTTGATATGATGTCTAGAAAGATAACATGATCATGTATCAATTTAGCTCAAGAACATAATTGGATGGACCTTCAGTCTTTCGTAATTGACTTGTAAAGTGAAAGGACTCATGTTTATGCTAATTGTTTTCTTTCAGATTCTGGTGTTGATCCGGCTGCAGCAGGATTACAAGTGACCTCAGATGGGAAACCGAAAGTCCTAGATGTCATTGATTGGTATCGTATAAAATTTAATCAGTTTTTTTGTTATATTTCTTGCTTTGGTGATATTATTTATAGTTTCTTAATACTATAATTGCACCCACCCTTTTCTTATCCTCAGCACAGGGAGTGGTGATGTTGATACATCAACTATTGTGAAGGCTGATGCCAATGGTTGTATTCGTGGCGCATCAGGTTCATAGTTGTTATATTGATTTGAATGAGTAGCTGGATGTTGAAAATATACCATTTTTAGATACCATATTTTATGTTTCAGGGGCATCTCTTACTATAAATCCTTCTTGGAAGAATCCTTCTGGGGAATGGCACGTGGGATACAAATTGGTATATGAGCTTCTTACAAGCACATTAGTATCTCGTTTGAAGGTGGCCTTACTTCGCAAGTTATCCAAGAGCAACATTTCATATACTCATCAAGAAATATTGCAATTATTTTCTTACTTTTGTCTATGTAAATATCTAATATGGAGCAGAAAGAACGAAAGAAAAAGTGGGATGAGAAGAATCAGGAAACAATAGCTGAGGCTGTGAAGCAGCTTGAAGAGTTTGACAAGGTTGTTCCTACTAGTTCATTTCTTTTAATTCTGATAAAGATTATGCAAGTTTAAATTGCATATTTCAGCATAATCTGTTTCAGAAATCTGATTGTTACCACCTGTTTTACTGTAATGTTACCTCATTATAACGTGTCTAACAAGTTTCCTATCTTCAGAAGCATTCAAAGTCTGATGACGTGAATTTAAAAAAGACTCGCGCAGATCTACAAGATCGAGTTGATTATTTGAAGAAACAACCAGATGTCAGTGCAATGTCTTAGATTAAAAGTTTCTTCATTTTATTTTCTATTTTTCCAACCTATTCATACTTATGTGTATTCGTGTTTGTATATGTTAGAGCTATGACGACAAGGGGCCTGTTATAGATGCTGTTGTGTGGCATGATGGAGAAGTGTGGAGGGTGGCTCTTGACACACAGAGTCTTGAGGATGACCCCACATGCGGGAAACTTGCTGATTTTGTTCCCCTAACTAATTTCAAGTATACTTGTGTTATCTTCACATTCATCTCTTCTTTTTTTTATCCTCCTTCAAATGTCTAATTATATTTTGTATTTTTATTTTGATCTTGCTGTAGAGCTTTAGTGGCGTTATATATTTCATGTACAGAATGTTGGATAATGTTTATGCAATATTGAATACTATGATAAAATAATCAGCCATTATAAAATAAGTTGCAGAACTTGTGTTTGGATTTGCTTTACTGGTTGAAGTAACTAGAGTTTGATAGATTTTATTTACATAAGAAATTAATAGAACATGTGACCAAAATTGACATTTCTTGGTGAAAAAGGTAGAGAGGGTCTGTGAAATGGAAATAGAAGTCCCTTGAATTAGGTTAAGAGAAGGTGCAGATAAGTAATCTTGTAATATTCCTAGACGATCATTTTGTTGGTGCTATAACCCTATTATGAAACCTGTTATTTTAAACTGCTATATTTAGAGATCAGAAGCAGAATTTATTTGTCCAATTTTATAGGGTAATTATTTCGCCTTCATTTTGCAGTTATAAGATATTCAGTTACATGATGCAAATCCAAACACCTTTGTTGTTGCTTATTAATATCACAGAACTAATTTTGCAGGACTGAACGGAAGTACGGTGTATTTAGCAAGTTAGATGCTTGTACATTCGTGACCAATGTTTATAATGAAGGTACTATTTTGAGTATTGTAACTGATAGTTCACCACATGGCACTCATGTTGCTGGTATTACCACTGCTTTCCACCCCACGGTATGAGTTTTAAATTTGTGTTGTACTTTTATTAATCTATGGATAACCACATGGTCACTTCTTCGTTGTGAACTTCTAGGAGCCATTGCTTAATGGGGTTGCCCCTGGAGCACAGCTAATTTCATGTAAGATAGGTGACTCGCGCTTAGGTTCAATGGAAACTGGAACAGGCTTGACACGTGCACTAATTGCTGTTGTGGAGGTAATCATCATGAGATTTACACAAATTTTATGCAGCTTTAAATATGTACTTTTGTTTCCTAGTAATCTGTTTTGGAACTTTGCAGCACAAATGTGATGTTATCAACATGAGCTATGGAGAATACACAATGTTTCCAGACTATGGTCGCTTTGTGGAGCTTGTTGATGAGGTCATAACCTCAAATTGATTGAATTTTTTGAACATGAGTTTGTTGTTTAGTTGTCGTTTACTGGAAATGATCATTGAATACAGGTGGTAAATAAGTACCGTGTAGTATTTGTTAGTAGTGCTGGCAACAACGGTCCTGCTTTGACCACTGTGGGTGCGCCAGGTGGCACCACATCAAGCATAATAGGAGTAGGTGCTTATGTCTCTCCTGCTATGGCTGCTGGAGCTCATGCTTTAGTTCAGGCTCCACCTGAAGGGCTTGAGTATACATGGTAATGTTTTGTTTTTTGGAAGAAATTATTGAATGCTCTCTCAACCTAACATTAAAAGTGACAATTTCAACCCTTTACTTGAAAGTAGGTCAATTCTGGTTATGTTTTAACCTTAATGGGTCAAGTGGTCTAAAATTTATAACTTGACTAATAATGAAAATATGAAATTGGTTGAGCAGGTCAATCTGGTTGAAAGTCACCCAAAGTGTCAATAGAACATTTCAACCTATTAAGTTGTATATTTCAAAACGTACATTCCCTGTATTAATATATAATACATTAAATATTTCTAAAATTCAAGAGCGTTTTACAGGCCAACCTGATTGACCTGACCTGTTATGCTGGAACCCTTTTTGCCCTGTTACCAAACCTACCATCAACCTGTTTTACCACCTCTAATTCATACGATATTGTTTGTACGGGCCTCCTATGGTTATGCTTAATAAAATGTGAATTGATAGGTCTAGCCGGGGACCTACTGCTGACGGGGATCTTGGTGTATATGTGAGTGCTCCTGGTGGGGCGGTGGCCCCTGTTCCTACATGGACTCTCCAGCGGCGCCAGCTCATGAATGGTACATCCATGTCATCCCCATCTGCATGTGGTGGAGTAGCTCTGATCATCAGTGCAATGAAGGTATCACTAGTTTATGGGACATATAACCCTTTTCTTTTGTTGTGATGTCATAAAATATGTGATGGCATCATGCAGGCTAAGGGGATTCATGTGAGTCCGTATAGCGTGAGGAAGGCCCTTGAGAATACTTGTACACCAATTGGCTGTCTGCCAGAAGATAAATTATCTAATGGACATGGCCTTATTCAAATTGACAAGTTAGATTTTGGCCTTCATATTGAACTACTACTTGAATTATTCAATTGTTTCTATTACATAGTGTGGTTGAAATCCCTGACAAGTGACTTCCTTTCAGGGCCTTTGAGTATGCTCAGAAAGCAGCTGATTTGCCATGCATTTGGTATAAGATAAGTATCAGTCAGGCAGGGAAAACACGTGGGTTAAGTTTCATTTTGAATTAACTCTATATCAAGCCTAGTTACCTCTTTCAATCAATCCTGATGATTTATTACCTGCAGCATCATCAACCTTGCGGGGAATATACCTAAGAGAGGCTAGCTACTGCAATCAATCTACTGAGGTGACTGCAAAAATGCTTTCATCATTATGTAGTTTAAAAAGTACATTAAAATGAGCCAGCTTTATAATCGTTCACACATATCTATTAAAACAGTGGACAGTGCAAGTTGACCCACAGTTTCATGAAGGTGCAAGTAATTTAGAACAGTTAGTTCCATTTGAAGAGTGTATCGAGTTACATTCTAGTGGAAAGGAAGTGGTGAGAGCTCCAGATTATCTCCTTCTCACTTACAATGGCCGTAGCTTCAAGTAAATCAGCTGTTTCTCTATTTCATTCTGATGACACATTGTATTTTGAAATTTCTGCTCATCTTTTGTTGTATTCTACATTTTTGTTTTTTCCTGACAGTGTGGTTGTAGATCCCACGAAGCTCAGTGATGGTTTACATTATTTTGAAGTGTATGGAATAGACTGTAAGGCCCCATGGCGTGGTCCTCTTTTCCGTATTCCAGTTACTATAACAAAGCCAAAAGTTGTGGAAACTCAGCCTCCACTCATTACATTTTCTGGATTGTCTTTCCAGCCAGGTAGGTTTGGAGTTTGTTCCCCGATGATAATTTGTGTAATCAATCTACATATTTTGTGTGATATAACTGGCATGCCATTCTTTTCTTCTAATTACCGCCTTAACAGGTCATATTGTACGCAAATACATTAAGGTTCCATATGGGGCTACTTGGGTTGAGGCTACCATGCGTACATCAGGGTTTGACACTTGTAGAAGATTCTACATTGACACTGTCCAGGTATGTGGCCCAGATGGGCGGCCACTTGAAGCCTATTACCTAAAATTTGTCTTTTTTATTTTTTTTTATTTTGTTGTTGTTGTTGTTGTTGTTGTTGTTGTTGTTGGGGGGGAGGTCTCCAAACGGGAAAGTTCTATGATTTGGCTAGATAATAAGTCAACTTGTTCAAACAAGTCAAAAGCCACTCAAAAGTATTCTTGAATGCGTTAGACACCCTAAATTACCCAAAAATGATATTAACAATATTTGAACAATATAGTATTTAGATTGTTTATCTAATACATAAATTATTTATAAAGTTCAAAAAAGAGAGTCAAAAATTGTTGACAGGCTATCCTAGCACTGTTGACCTGACCTGTTTGCACCTGTATCCTGCCCATTTTATCACCTCTGAGCATCATGCATGGCTAGTAATGCAATGTGTAGGCGCTGGTTTTATATTATTTTATTTACACCACAGATCTCACCATTGAAAAGGCCTATCAAGTGGGAGAGTAATGCAGTATTTTCATCTCCATCTACCAAGTGCTTTACCTTTTCTGTGGAGGGTGGTCGGACAATGGAATTAGTGATAGCTCAATTCTGGTCCAGTGGTGTAGGAAGTAATGAAACTGCTGTCGTAGAATTTGAGGTGACATATGTTGATTATGTTTCTCTCTTGTCATTTTCATTGAATATACCTATAGCATTTTTACCAATTCTTTCTATGTTAATATATAGATTGCATTCCATGGGATAGATGTTAGCAAAGATGAAGTGATCCTTGATGGAAGTGAAGCCCCTGCTAGAATTGAAGCCCAAGCGCTACTATCATCTGAGAAACTTGCTCCTACTGCCAAGCTAAACAAGGTACAATAGATTCCACTATCCACTTTGATGCGCTACTCTTAATGCTATAAGGGAATGGTCGGATCAAGTAACATGTCAAAATGATAATTTTAGCATGAGTGTAACGGGCCAGGTCAGGTTGGATCGATCTGCAAACCAGTGGCGGAGCTTGAACATATTCGTAGGGGGGCGGGGGCAAAATTAATTTATTTTAGGGGGGGCGAACTCGAGTTTTATATAAAAATTTACACTACCGGACCAAAAATGTACACTACCGGACTAAAGTTTAACACTACCGACGAAAAAAAGAGGGGGGCGGCGGCCCCTATGGCCCCTTAAATCCTCCGCTAGTGCTGCAAACATTCTTTTGTCCTTTGAAAAATATATAATAACTAATGTGTCAAAACAAGTACACAGACTATTATTGATTTTATGTATTTTATGTGGTTGTATTCATTAAAGGTGTACTTTGGCTACTTTTATCCCATTTGACTTGTTTCCTATTCAGCTAACTGTTTTGATTTGAGCCATTACAAGGAATGAAACACAATCCAAATCAACCCATTCATAAGAATATAAATGTGTCAAAATCACCACCTCTAGTTAGTACTTGGTACCAATTTATTCACTTGGATGTTTGGTGCTGAAGAAATTCACTGTATCTGAACCTCTTATGCAGATTAGAGTCCCATATCGTCCTACTGATTCAAAACTGAGTGCTCTTTCAGCAGATCGAGATAAATTACCCTCTGGAAAACAGATACTTGCATTAACGTTGACGTAGGTTTTGGTCGACTTTTCTCGGCTGTCCTGCTTCACTTATTTTTATCACCTAAGATACAGATCATTAATGTCTTATGCTGCAGTTACAAGTTCAAATTGGAAGATGCTGCTGAAGTAAAACCACAGATACCACTGCTTAACAATCGCATCTATGATAACAAGTTTGAATCCCAATTTTATATGATTTCAGATTCAAACAAGGTATTTTTTTCAATCATGCACATAATTCATGATCTTGGTTTGCTTTTCTTAATATCTTCTATTTCTTTTCCTTCTATTGTATATAGCGTGTATATGCAATGGGCGATGTCTACCCCGAATATGCAAAATTGCCCAAGGGTGAATACACTTTACAACTGCACTTGAGGTATGATTCCCTCTTAATTGCTTGTATACATGTATGTGTAAAGTTAAATGTATGACAAGCAGATCGTATAATCAATTAGTGAGTTTCATTGCTAAGTTGTTGGAATTTCAGGCATGAGAATGTGCAGTACTTGGAGAACTTGAAGCAATTAGTGTTGTTTGTTGAAAGAAAATTAGATAAGGTAGTGACTTTGTTCTATGTTCTATGTTCATACAACCTATTTAATAACCATGAAGAAAAAGTTTACTTATAAATAATATATATATATATATATATATATATATATATAATCAAAAGAGGGCATGTATATTTTACAGCATGGAGGTAGCACAAAAGAGATATGTTAACGTTCCTGCATCCTCGTTTCAGATATATTTAAAGGTTGATCATATGAGAACTCATAAATATCTTTAGAACTACAAGACTCCTCTCAGTAGCTCATAATTTTTGTAAATTTTATATACAGTTTGTATGTTTATGTACATAAAAAGTTATCATATTAAATATTAATATTTTTCTAATTTTTTTTTTGATTTTTTACAAACACATGTGTAGGTAGTATACAGCCTACATGTGACTTACAAATGTGTAAGTTATATACAAAAATGAAATTAGTTTAGTATTTTTTCTACTTGGTTTTCATGAGAGATGTATAAATATTATACATCTATCATTTTATCCATAAAACATATAAAAGTTATGTGGTTGATAGGAGTTTTCGTAGTTCCGAAGATATTTATGAGCTCTCATGATCCTAACCCTTATCCATATGTTCACACATACATGAGAATATGAGATCCCATGCGATATATATTTTATTTTTGGTACTCATCTTTGTATGCTTGTCATTTAATTTTATCTCTGATAGGAGGCTGTGCAATTGAGCTTTTATACTCAACCAGATGGTCCAGTCACGGGTACTGGTAGTTACAGATCATCAACTTTAGACCCTGGGTTTGTACCTCCATATTTATTCGCTCATCTTTGTATGTTTGGCATGTAGTGATTTTTATGTTTTATCTTGTAGATCAAAAGAAGCTTTTTACATAGGACCTCCCTCCAAGGACAAGCTTCCAAAGGTGGCTAGCAAATTGACCAGTGTTTTTTAGTTTTTGTTTTCATATATTAGATATATATATATATGTATATGAAGGGATAATCTACAATACCTAATTTGTTGCAGAATGCCCCTGAAGGGTCTGTACTGCTTGGAGCAATTTCATATGGTAAGCCTTCAACTGTGGTGTCGGATCAGGGAAATGACCCCGAGAAGAATCCAGTATCATATCAGATAACATATCAAGTCCCACCAACTAAGGTTATAATCTGATACAATTAATCTTCCCTTTCCATGCTATCATATTGTGATTGAAATTAATAAATTTTATCTGCTTGACAGGTTGATGAGGATAAGGGAAAGAATTCTTCTTCTAAGACTTCCAAAAAAAGTGTATCAAAGCGTTTAGAGGAAGAGGTATCAAGGAAATTTCAAAGTACATTTATTTTCTCTGTATTTTTGCTTCCTAAAAACATATATTATGCCATATCTATGGTTGCTTGACCAGGTCCGTGATGTCAAGATAAAGGTTCTTGCTAACCTAAAACAAGGCACTGATGAAGAACGAGCAGAATGGAAAAAATTATCCATCTCTCTCAAGGTTTTTTTAGCTTGTTGAGTGCAACCTTGTTGTAAAATAAGAACGCAGTTACAGAAAATTTCCATTGGTTAAATTTTTAATGATATATATTTATCGGCAGACGGAGTATCCAAAATACACACCGTTGCTGGCCCAAATATTGGAGGGACTGATTTCCCAGGAAGTGGAAGATAAAACACACCACTATGAAGAGGTAAAGAGACTAAACTATCCACATGCTTTAATGCTCCATTTTATAAGAATTGCATATTCATGGTTTCTTTTTGTCCTTTCAGGTAATTGCTGCAGCAGATGAGGTTGTTGACAGTATTGACAGAGACGAATTAGCAAAGTTCCTCTCCATCAAGAGTGATCCTGAAGAGGAAGATTTTGAGGTAATCGTTTGTTTCCGAGATTATTTTGTTTTCATATGTATATTTATATTGTGAAGATTATACCCTTCTCTTTCTCCTTACACTTCAAACTCTCATATCCTAATGCATATTTAAGGGAAGGGTGTAAATGTTATAAATTTAAATATAAGTTTGAAATGGATAACTTTTTGCGGAGTTATAATGTCATAATATTTACCTTGTGCATTTTTTCGATAGAAAACCAAGAAGAAGATGGAGACGATGCGTGACCAACTGGTAGAAGCACTTTACCAAAAAGGTTTAGCTTTAGTGGAAGTTGCGTCCCTCAAGGTATTATTGTTATTAAATTATGTTTGCAGCTGTTATTAAATTATGTTTGCCGCTGATTTCGTATTTAGAAATAAATAATAGATTAATCTGTATTATAATGAGTCACCATGACGATGTATGTTTTAGATTGGTGGGTTGGCTACTTATGCTTTAGATCAATGGGTGGTGTTGTATCAGGGTGAGATGGCTGCCTTGGCTGCTAACTTGGGTGCAGAAGTTGTGGATAAACCTGGTGGTGGTGGTGGTAGTGGTGAATCATCTTCTCCAGAATCTGTTGATCTGTTTGCAGAGACTTTCAAAGAGCTGCAGAAATGGGCCGACACCAAGTCATCCAAGTACTCCACTCTTCTCATGATACGTGAGCGTCATAGCGGAAGACTCGGCACCGCACTCAAGGTACTTATAAGTTTGTTTAGTTTTGTTATATGGGTTGAGATATGTGGTGTTTATAAATGGATTTGGTTTTGTGTGATGGTGTGGGCAGGTGGTGAATGGGATGATTGACGAAGAATGTGGAAAGAAGAAGCTTTATGAAGAAAGAATATCATTGCTCGAGCAAAGTGGATGGAGTCATCTGGTGGAGTATGAGAAACAATGGATGCTTGTTCGTTTCCCACCCGCCCTACCCCTCTTCTAGACT
>BJCM01252063.1:0-10453 GCA_018326385.1 Flaveria bidentis
GGACGACCAAGGTCGTCTACCTGCTAGAAACAAGTTGTCACAGCTGTAGTCGAGGTTGGGTCGGTGAAAACGCAAGAAACGGGGTAGAATTTGGTGCTAGAATGGTAGAGAAAAGTGAAGAAGATGAAGATGAAGAAAATGAAGAAGAAGGTGGAGGCTAGGGCTGGTGTGGGGTATTTATACCCAGCCCTAGTTTCGTAAAATGACACGTTTAGTCCCCGATCTTAGCCCTCGGGTTTCCAAATTTGTTTTAGTTGAAAACGACTTTATTTAGACTCGTTATATTAATGACAAAAATGTAATTAATGGTATTTGAAACTTGAAAATGGTTTTATTTTTAGTAATAATTTATATAAATGGTGTGTTTTATGGTGATGATAGTAATATGTGCAAAGGTTTTTAAATGACAGTAACGTAATGACAAAAGCATAAGCGTATCTATATAGGTAGTTCAAAAGGATGAGGAATGACCGATCAATAGAAGGATAACGAAAATACGTCAATAGACGGACCTTTGGTGACGGATGTCACATAGTCTCATATGAAGATTCTAGCAGCTTGTTTAGATTTTCTTCTTATATTATTGCAGGATCGGTTTTTGTTCTCAACACAATTATTTCTCTCTCAAACTCACTAAGTAATACTCGGGTTTGTGATGAAGCAGAATCCTTCAAAGAGTTAATGATAATATACTAAGTAAATCAAAGAAAACACAAGAGAATAGTTTTTCAAGATACTTGTATATATTATTTCTTAACTCAAAGTATTACAAGACTCTTGCAAGCATGTTACATGAGAAGCTATATATACTACTACCTACAGTCGGATATACTTTGATAGCAGCTGGAAACCTTAGAATAAAGCAAATACTACAAATATAAAGTTAAGGTATCTTAGATAAAATATTATCTAAGATATGGTAGTCATGACATGTCCATGACTTACCTTTTGTTACCAACTAAAGTTGACAACTATACTAACTGATAAGGTGTGAACAGTGGATTAAAGTAAGGTCAACTACATGGACGTAGGAAAGTGTCATGCAGTATATCAAAAGATTTGCAGCGGACTGTTAGAGAGACCATACTTATGTCCATTGGTTCATAGTAGCTACTTCCGAAGGTTAACTAGCTTCGAAAGAACTTGTTCTTCCAAAGTCACTTATACTTCGGAAGTGGCTACTTCTTCCGAGGCTTCCTTAGGACTTCATACTTTGGAAGTTGTAGTCTTCATTTATTCTTAGTGTTGAGCTTCGGAAGAGCAGAGACTTTGTCTTCGGAAGCTGAAGCTTGTCTTCGGAAGTTCCTTAGACTTGTCTTCGGAAGTTCCTTAGACTTGTCTTCGGAAGTTCCTTATTTGTTGTACTCAAAGAGCCTAAGTGTTTGGTTTTGGTTGCACCAGCCTTACTTGATCCAACAAACTCTCCTAGGCTAATGCTACCAAAACCTCACTTCTTCCTGCTTCTCAAAACTTTCAGCACCAAGTAAAGCAGATACTTGTCTATTTCTTTGTTCTTCCCATATGTAGTGCTGAGAAGTTTGTATAAATTATTCATAGACAGGAGATCCAGTCTGTCACTTTGAATGATGTGTACCCTTTGTTGTGCCCCCTGAAGAGAGTTAGTTGATGGGAGTTATAGTCATACTCCCATCTAACTATGGATTCAAGGTTGGGACCTTCAACCATTTAAAGAAAGGCTTTGCCTTTGGTTGTTGATCATTTCCTTTACTCCTCCTCTCTTAGCTTCATCTCCTTTTCAATCTTAGCTTTTGTAGTTAGTTCAGCAAGATGAAGGCCGGTTAGATGATTTCTAATTTGAGCAGTTGCCTCGAAGTTGGAGGGGTTGGAGAATGGCTTCTCTGCCAACTCAACAATATCAAGTCTGCTTAAGTATAATGGAGATAAGGCATTTGTCTTGTTTATCTCTCTATTCTCTCTCTCAATAACAAAGTTGTGAGAAGAGTCTTCGAACCTCCATTGGATAATCTTCTTTCTTGGCACAAGGGGTTGACTAGGAACCTTGTCACCTTTCTTTGTATCCAGTTGAGTCACCAGTCTTCTTCTGAGCTTTTTCTCTTCATCATTTAATGAATCATAGTTAAGGCCAAGAAGTTTGATGGCCTGGTACAGTGTTCCTCTTGGGAGTTCAAGGAATTGCTCTCTTGTGAAGGAACTTGAGGATTTGTCAATGTAAGTCAGTTTGATAGACTCCTCCTCACAAGAGATATCGCTTAATGATGTGCAATTGATGAGCTTTCTCTTGATTTCCTTAAATTCCTCCAAGGAAAGAGTTTTAGATGCATGAGAGGATGACTTGGGTTATTGTTTGGTGGATGAGGATTGGGTTTTGGGTAAGTTTTTGGGTTTGAGGATGGGTAGTATTGGTGGTTTTTTGGATTGAGTTGATGAGGAAGTGGGTAAGGTTGATGATGTGGGTTTAGGGGTGTGAGGCACAGAGGTTGGTTCAATTTTAATAGGGAAAGGGAAATGGGTAGGTTCAGGTTGAGGCTGTGGTTGTGGAGTAGTTATGAAAGTCATCCCTATACTCTTCGGTACATCTCTTTCCTTTTTCCTGAGCATATGTCAACCTTGATTTCACTGACAATACGTTGTAGGGTCTTCATAGACATAGATCCAACCTGCTTGCTTGAGAAGCCATGGGCCTTGAGATAGTCCTTCATCCAAGTTTTGTCCTTAGACTTTTTCATGGCTGCAAGCTGAGCATCATCTTCTTTCTTCTTTTTCTCCTTCAGTTTTTCCCTGAAGGCCCTCTTTCTCTCCTTCTCCATTTGATCCTTTTCTTTGCTTACAAGCAACAGGATCATGTCATTGTCATGTGGAGCAAGTTCTTCATGAGAGAATCCTTTGGAGTTTAGGAAAGCTATCCTTTCACTCCTGAGCTATTGATCAACTTCCTCCTTTTTCCTCATGTTTTCTTCTTCCAAGGCCAACCTTGCTGCTTCTTCTTGTTCTCTTTTTAGCAAGGTTGCCTTCTCTAGCTTAATGAACTCCTCAACTGGTAAGAGGAGTACATCCTCACTTGCAGCTCCCAGCTTGACAAGTTTGTCAATTACTTCCACTCTTTTCTGGTTGTTGACTTCCTCCTGATTGGCTACAACTGCTTTGCTACTTGCAGCTAGTAATTTCGTAGAGGGGAGTCTTTCTTTTCTTCTTAGTTTCTCCAACCTTTCCTTTTCTAGAAGTTCTTCCGCAGTCAGCTTCCTCTTTCCTTTGACATCTTCGGAAGCTTTAGACTTTGGAGATTCTTGAGCAGAGATTTCAGGTTGTTGAGTGGTGGCTGGAGTATTTGGTGATGATGGTGTTTAAGTAATGGGAAACTTGAGGAAGTCCTCACTATTCACCTTAGATGCTAGTTCCAGAATTGCATCTGTGATGATGAGATCCTTGGACAAGGAGTAAAGCCCTTCCGCAACTTCCATCTCAACTTTGGAAGATTGAAATTGTTCTTCTGCAGCTTTGATTTCAGCTTCGGAAGTCTGTGGCAATACACTATATGTCCCAACTGTTTTGGTTGTTGGGCCATCAGCTTCCATTTCCCCTTCGAAATCAATCTCAGATTCCATGTGAACTTTAGCTTGACTATCTTCCTCAACAGTATTAGAAGGTCTATTCAGCCTCTAAAGCTCCTCAGCTCCAAAGTAGGCCACAACAACATCAGGACTTGGCTGCCACATAAAAGATCCCATAAGAAACAAGGTTAGAAACATGTTTAGATCTTTGAGCATCCTTGGGTCCACTTGGAGGGTGATTGGAGGAGGCTTCGAGAAAACATCTGAATGCTGAGTAGGATATCTTGAAGAAAGCATTTAGATGGCTAAGCTAGTGGATGTCACGTGTGATTGTCTCTGACCTTTCTCCCCCTTTTTTGTAGCATCATCTTGAGAGCTAGATGAGCTAGAGGAATAAGTTATTGAGACCTGAACTGGTCATGCCTAACAGTTTTCTCAATATGTTTCTCAGCTAGTTTAGCCCTAAGATTATCAATCTCAAGTTGGTGAGTGGCAGACTTCTCCTCTAAAGTTTTGACCCAGAATTCAAGGCTGGAGACTTTAGTGAGGAGGTCGTTTATGGTGAGTTGCATGTTTCCCTCATCTTCTTGATAAGAATCATGGGGAGATGAGGTAACATACCTGGTATGTTCATCCACATCACCAGAAGTGGTTTCTTGGCGCCCTAGTTTCCCATGCGTAATGATGTCTCTTTCAGAGTCATTAGAATGCTTGGTTGTCGTAGATTTAGTTTCAACAATGTTACCGTTGTCCTAAGGGCCCAATGAGGCACCTGTAGTAGTGGCAGCTAAATCTACATGAGTCCCTTCCACTCTAGTAGGACTCACCTTAGTGTGGGTCTGCTGATGTGGGCTAGAGGTCAGAGGTCTCCTGGGGCTCTGTTGATCCTTGAGAGGGTGTTGTGGATCAACTTCATTGCCCTGAAGAGACATAATCTCCTCATCAGTTCCTATCAATAGTTTAGTGAATGATATGGAGGTTAAGCCTATTGACCCGAGACCTTGATCAATGTCTATTGGCATTGTGCCTATGGTGTGGTTGTCCCTTTTTAGCTGCACAGGGGAGTATAGAGACTCACCCTGAGAGTCTGCAAATTGGGTTTTTGGGCTCAAAGGATTGAGATTGAGGAGACTCAATACCCTTATTGCGGTCAAATAAGAAGGAAGGTGAGACCTTAGATTGAGTGGGGGCCCATGTTCCCACTTTAGTTTTTTTGGATTGAACAGGAGGAGCTTGTTCAATCATAGTAGATTGAAAAAAGGTTTGTTTGGGTCCTCTATGATAGGTAATTGTGATGGGATGGGAAGGTAGATTTGGCAAAGTGAGTGTAGTTGTTGGTGTGGGTTCATCACCTATGGAGTTAACAAGGATGTCACCAGGAGCCATTGGCTTAATCATACCTGGAATAAGATTAGTGTGTCTTCAAGTGTAGTTGATGGACACTCTCTTCAAGACTTTAAAGATGGTCGGCCTCATTTGAGGAACTGGTAGGACAGCTGCACAGATAAGCTGACTCTGGTCCAGCTCACAGTTGATTATGTGCTGAAGGAACCTGGGATACATGAAAAATATGTCCCTCTAGAGGTTCCCCATAAAGTTAGTCAGCATAAATCTTGAGTAATTAAAGCGAAGGATTTTCACCAACCTATGAACTAGGCATCCTAGTTCATATGGGATTTGATTCCATCCCTAGACTTATTAGACAAACAGTGGAGAACAACATGGAGTAGGGACTTCCAGTTGTATGAGAAATTAAACTTGTAAACAGTAGACTTGCTCACATACCCATCATTCCGATTTGGGTATGTGTGTCGTCTATGTGTGACGTGGGGAATTTAGTAGGAGCGCCATCATCGTGGAGATCCAGATGCTCCCTGATGAGTTTTTTAGAAATGATCAACTCCTGGCCACAAATGCTTGTCCTTATTACCCTAACCCCATTTAGGGTTTCAATCTAATTGTTGCTCCAGAATTCAGCCATATGATTTGAGTAAACGGTGGGGGTTAACAGTCAGAGCGGTGTAATAGGTAGACTGTGTGAGAAAGGAAATGATATCTGAGAAGTCAGCATCCTTAGATGAATTAAGAAGTGCGACTTGGTTGTGCTGAGGGTTAAGAACCATTGTGGGAAAAAGGTTCCAGAGAGGCGATGTTGGATCAAGAAGAAGGTGGTAAAACTAAAACTAAACACTTAGACTATTTTTGGTACAACTTGTAAAGGACTTCCGAAGCTAAGTATGACACTTACAAAGGATATGGAGTTCTTCCAAAGACAAAGTGCAGAATCAACTTCCGAAGACAGAGTCTTCTCTTCTGAAGTTCAAGACTTAGAAGAATCCAAAGACAATGACTTCCGAAGAAGAAGCCCCCAAGCCACAGAAGAAGCAGCCTCTTCCGAAGTATAAAAGGCTTCGGAAGAACTTGTTCTTCCGAAGCCAATTAACATTCGGAAGATACTGCTATGAAACAATAGACATAAGTATGGTCTCTAACACTCTGTTGCATACCTCTGATACTACATGGCATTTTCATAAAAGGCCATGTAGTTGACCATACTTTATTTTCACTGTTCACCTTTATATGTTAGTACAAGTTACCAAATTTAGTTGGTGACAAAAGGTAAGTCATGGACAAGTCATGACTACCATATCTTAGATAAAACATTATCTAAGATGCCTTAAACTATAGCTTTGTAGTATCTACATTAGTTAGAGGATTCCATCTGGTATCAAAGTATATTCGGTTGTAGATAGTAGTATATATAGTTTCTCATTGTAACTCTTGTAGTAAGTTTGTAAGAGTCTTGTAAACTTTGAGTTGAGAAATAATATATACAAGTATCTTGAAAATTATTCTCTTGTGGTTTCTTTGTGTTACTTCGTATATTATAATAAACTCTTAGAAGTACTCTGCTTGTTGAGTCTTTGTTAGTGAGCTTGAGAGAAATGCTGGTGTTGAGTACAAAAACTGATCCTGTAGGTGAGTTTGAATTTAGGTGAATTGGAGGTGAGGGAAGCTTGTGGGCAGTAAATTTGGTAAAAATTTAAAATGAAAAGTAGGTTTTATTAAATGGGTGAAATGGTGGTTTTGGGGGTTGGATAAGGTGAACAGATGGTTTGGGGTAAGATGTGACAAGGGCGGTAAAATTAAAAAAAAAGTATTTAAAAAATTCCGACATCATTAATAAAATCTTTTCTTTTTACTATGTGGGGCCCAAAGATTATTGTTACATAGTAAGATCTCTTTTCCGAGTATAAAGTATTTCCGAAGGTAATTTTCTTTTGAAGGCAATTTAGCTTTCCGAAGGTAAATATTTTACTTCCGAGAGTAAAAAGTGCCTTCCAAATGGAGAGTTTTATAAGCTTCAAAAGTAGATCTGATATGCAATCAATCGCTTCTTCCGAGACTAAAAACTCTTCTGAGAAGAAAATTTTCCTTGGAGGAATTTTGCTTCGGAAGATTTATATGACATCTTCCGAGGGTTAATTCTTCTTCGGAAGAATTTATACTTATAATAATTTCGAAGAGACCTTTTGTAACAGGGCTTAGATTGTTTTGACAAAAGACTTTACACAAGAAAACAGTTTTCAAGTGAGATAGACTAATCAATGTATATCATCCCAATAGCTGTAATGAGATACTTAAATCTTTGTTCTTCAAAGGCCTTGGTGAAAAAATCAACATATTGTTCATTTGAATCAACTTTGATAAGTTTAATTTTTTTCTTATGAGTACCTCTAATGAAATGATACCTGATATCAATGTGTTTTGTCTTGGAGTGCTTTGCTGGATTTTCAGTGATGGAAATAGCACTGTTGTTGTCAATATGGATAGGAGTACTCATGAAGTTGAATCCATAGTCTATCATTTGGTTTTGAATCCATAACAGCTGAGCACAGCAACTAGCAGCAACAATGTATTTAGCTTCAGCAGAAGATGTTGAAACGCAGGATTGCTTCTTGCATTGCAATGAGATGATCCTTCCACCAAGAAATGGACATCCTCCTAATGTGGATTTCTTGTTGATATTGAAGCCACCATAGTCACTATCTGAATAGCCATAGAGATTGAAATTAATGTTCCTTAGATGCTAGAGACCTAGTTTGGGTGCTCCTTTGAGGTATCTGAGGATTCTCTTGGCAACAACTAGGTGAGACACCTTTGGAGCAGCCTGATATCTTGCACAGATGCAAGTTGCAAATGTTATATTAGGTCTACTTATTATGAGATACATCAGAGAACCAATAATTCCCTATACTGTTGTTGATCAGTATCCTCCCGCTCAGAGTCAGGACAAAGATTATGGTTTCTGGGTATAGGTGTCTTGGCCAGCTTACAATCTGTCATCTGAAATCCTTCTAAAATTTCATTGACATACTTAGATTGATTTATGAAGAACCTTTCATTCATCTGCTTCACCTGAATTCCAAGAAAAAAGTCTATTTTTTTATGGAAATCATCTCAAACTTTTTTTTCATAATGCTCTCAAAGTCCTTGCACATTTGATCATTTGAAGAACCAAATATGATGTCATCAACATAGAGTTGAACGAACAAAATGTCTTTCCCAAACTTTCTTATGAAAAGATTCTTATCAATGGTACCTCTAGTGTATCCATTCTTCAAAAGAAACTGAGACAAGGTCTTATACCACAACCTAGGTGCTTGGTGCAACCCTTATAGAGTTTTATCCAGCTTGAACACATAGTTGGGGTGTTGTGGGTCTTCAAATCCTGGTGGCTGACACATATAGACTTCCCAATCTATATACCTATGTAGAAATGCACACTTTACATCATGTTGGTAGACAGTGAAGTTCTTGGATGCAGCATGAGTACTATCTTTCAAGGCATCTTCTACCTTTTTGGGTTCCATCTGTGACAGAAAACATGAGTACATGCAGACATTCCTATTATGATATTGTCCCCTAGTTCTCACACCTTCAAAGACATTTCCAATGATGCTTTCAGCTGGATGAGTGTTGTGAATTCTGAGCCTAGGAATCACATCCAATTGCATGGATAGATCCAGATTTAGGAAGTTTGGCTCAAGATTTTGAACACTTGGTCTAGCTGATGTTTCACACTCATTCAATGATGACTGATTGAATGAAGGAGAAACGACATCAATGTTAGTTGGCTGAGAAGCTACATTAACAGTTTCCTGTTCCTTCAAAATGCTACTTCCATCAGCTTCGTGTTGTTCATTATCAGCTGATGAGTTGTGAGACTCACTTTTCGATAACTGGTTGAAGTTCCATTTGTTCCTGAAATAGTAACGTTTTCAGATGTACCATTTGTGGGAGCTTGATGTTCAGAGACTCATGGAGAATTTGGAAAAGGTCTGGGCAACTTGAAAAGTTGATCATCATTAGAGTCATTTTGAGTACCTATTCCAACTGAAACATTCTCACAAGATGGTTTAGAATAGTTTGGAAACAATTCTAAGTCAAAAATATGATCAGGACCATTCCCCCAAACACAAGGAGCGTGCTCATTAACAACAATGTTGGATGATTCCTCAAATTGTTGATTTTTAATGTTGTAAACTCTATAATCAATAGAGTTGGAAGAATATCCAACAAAGACAACATCATCCGACTTTTCAGCAAATTTTTCCAAATTGTCGTTTGTGTTAAGTATGGTACACCTGCTACCAAAGGACCTTAGAAAGCCAATAAATGGTGACATCTTGTTCCATAGATCATAAGGGGTTTTTTCATGTGACTTAACTACAAGAACCTTGTTGTGCACATAGCATGCAGTGCTGACTACCTCTGCCCAGAATGTTAGAGGCAGCTTTGAATCAGCTAACATGGTCTGAGTCGCCTCAATAAGTGTCATGTTTCTCCTCTCAATAACACCATTATTGTAGAGAATAGATGAAGAGGGTGATGCAACCCAAACATCCAAAGTCTATCATGCATGCTGCACAAATGCATTGAAGAAGAATGCTTAGGAAGTTTTACACTTGCAACAGAAAATATTCTAAGTGTAAAATCTTCCGAAACTAAGACCAATATCTTCCGAAGCCAAAGATGAAGTCTTTCAAATCTTCAGAGACAAAGTCTTCCAAAGCCTCAACTCTTGAAGAAAACTTTCTTCCGAAGACTTTTAGTAACATGTTTTATCTGATGTACTTTTCCATAAAGTTAGAACCCTTTTCCACTGCAACTCTATAAAATCACCAACATACATGAGTTGGTGAAAAGGTCCATGCTTTTGGTAACTGTACATTGAGGTCTTATGTCTGTAACTTTCTACTTCATGTACTTTATCCTTTTTGTAATAGATAAGGATATGAGCTATGGCATGTCATAGTCACAAGTCAAATGGCAATCTGTCTTTTGACTCTACAATTGATTTTGTTTGTGTCTAGTCAATTGTATCCAGCTGGCTTTCATAGTATAGCTGGCTGTAGGATGTAGTATAAGTATCTCATGTTCTTGTATCATTCCTTTATGTTTTGTAACACTTTTAATAGAACATAGAGAAAGCAATATACTGCATTCTTGAAAACCATATACTTGTGCTCTTGTGTTCTATCTCTTACATTACTTGTGTTCTTAGTATCTTACTTGTGGTTAATCTAGTTCACTGTTTGATTAAGTTTGGTTAATCTCCTCTTTGTATTGTTGTGTTGTAAGTGACCCCCTTCACCGGTCTTGCATTTGGTATCAGAGCTTTTCAGGCTCTTGATATAAGATCTCACCATCTTAAGATCCCTCACACACACAAATACTAAACTTTTCAAATGGCAGCCATTTCCAAGACTGATATGGAAACTGGAACCATGAAAAAATCCCTAGTGATCACTCTTGATGACTTTGATACCTGGTGCCTGAGAATGGAAGGTTTCATCAGGTCTCTAGACTCAAGAATGTGGGAGTCTGTTGAGAATGGACCTTACATACCTAGCACCCCC
>BJCM01252072.1:0-16082 GCA_018326385.1 Flaveria bidentis
GCACGTACTCATATACTTATATGATCTAGGTAACCTCTGAAGGTTGTCTATCCACTTTGTCTGTCAAGTTAGACTCTAAGTATTGCATATCAGGTGAGTTCAAGCCCCACTCTTTATTTAATCTCTTTTGGGGGAGATAGCATACCGGTAAACTACAAACGCTTTATATATTCAAGTTGTGTATAATATTAATATAGTGATGATATCATGGAAAAGTCCTCACACTTTCGAATTGTTAATATTGAATAGCGGGAAAAATTTGGGTAGCACTACTGGGTTTGACGAGCCCCACCTGTGTGACTCGAGGTCAGCCGGGTGCAATTTGTCCTATTGAACATTGTCACGACCTGTTAAGTCGTGACAGGAGGCAACAACGTAACACAGTCAGCTTCAATTGCGAAATCACTATGAGTTAATATTTATTGTTAATGGACTAGCTATCTATTACAATGCACTACTTCTATATCCCTACTATTAAACTGCTTATGTTTGAATATCACTCTTGAACTCACCAACCATTGTGTTGACATTTTAGTATGTTATTCTCAGGTCATTAGCTTGCTTGCCAATAGGAGCACTACATGGTTTCACTTGTATTCTATGACTCGGTTTTCAAGACATCTTTATTGTTTTAATGGTTAATGTTTACTCTTTTGGGAAAATGTTTACTCTTTTGGGTTGGCGCCTGTTTTGCCATAGTATACATTTCTATTTCATTGGGTTGTTTTAGAATACGCTTCCGCACAGTTTAAAGTTTCTACTTTGGTTGATTTTATTTAATTATGACATATAGAGTCGTTCTGAGTAACTATTGACTGTGATCCTAGTTTGTTCACACGCCTCGCGGTAAAACTCCGCACGTGAATTTTGTGGGTGTGACAGCCAATGTAGCATGTTGCGTATTAAAATGTTCATTTGCTCTGAACTCTTGATATTTCTGATTGCATGAGGACTAACTGTTGATATTTATTTATAGTTGACATATATCTCATCTATGATTTTTAAAATTCAAAAATAGTATATGTTAGGATGTTAAATGTATTGAAATTCAGTAACTAATCAAACACTACTATAAAGTTTTAAACATCATTCCCAAAACAACAAAACCTATATCAACAATCATTCATAAGGATTCATATGACAACGGTCATGACAACTCGGTAATTTCCCGTGAGTACTTTTTTTTACTCTGGTTAGACGTGTTCTCAAGACAACAACACACCTCCAAGTTTTTTGTGGAGGCCTATTTCCTAGATCTATACTCTTGGAGCTGAATCAAGAGATTTGATAGTTACAAATTTATCACTAATGTACCTCATCATCATGTATGAACTTATGTTATACATGTATGCCTCGCATCTAAGGTGTTTTTTATTAAATAAATTGTTCTTTTCCTTATTAGTCTTGGTCTAAGCATACATGGAAATAAAATTGTGAGCTTGTTTTGACTATATGTTCTTCCTCATATTCATATGACTTGTGTTTTATATTATTTCTAATTTCAAATACATCATCTTCTTATCTTTTTATTATAATAAAAATATAATTAAGAATGTCATATGATATAAAATCATAATTATAGATGCAACATGGTAACAGTACATTTACTTTTAATAAAATTTTTCCGCTTCTTTCTCCTATTAAATAACTCAATTAATTACTAATTATATTATTTAATCATATTTTTTATTATAAGCTATTTTTAAAAAGATTAAGAAATAGATCTTTTTATTAACGTTTATTTCTATGGAAACAAATTTGTGTAAAAATAAAATTTTCTATAACATACATCATACTTTTTTTAAAACATGAAATATTTTAAAAATGAATTTTTAAAATGTGTTTTGTTTTTAAACGAAATGTTTGATTTATTTTTTAGTAAAAACAAAGAAAGTATAAAAACAATTTTTTTTTAAAATTGATATCATTGTTTTATTACTTATAGTACTTACTTACACATAATTTAAATCACATATTATTTAATAATTAATAAAATTTTATTCTACTTAATACATTATTTATTCAACTCGTGTAATACACGGGTTCACTAAAACTAGTTTTGTTAATAAAAGTTTACCAAATTTGTCACGCGTACGGTGCACCTTATTTTGTGTTCTTTCTCATGCTCAGAAAATATATAGTAATATATCATGCGTTCTTGTCAACAAATATTGTAATAGTTTAAAACTCACTTCGTCATCATTAATAAAAAATTTGAGTTTCTTATTAGAAATCATAAGCTGCATTTATCGGATCGACCTAGGTTGTTCATAAATCCACTGAATCATCTTAGCTGTATCAAGTCAACCGTCTATGCCGGTTTGAAATTCATGATTCAGTTCACTCTTAAATTTTGACGTTTAATGGTTCAGTACAATTTAGAACTTGAAACAATCGTGTAAAACAAACTTGTCAATTAACTGCTATGATATAACATGGGTTTTGTTATTAGTACACCCAAGTTATTTTCGTATCTTTATATATAGATACCGGAGTGTTTTAATAGCATAAATGGATGTCCAGGTAACCTAAGCCTTTAATATACTTACTTTGGTTTTATAATATGTAATTACTTAAATGTATGATTATCATGCATCATTTTTTTATTATTTTAAATAAAAGCTAATGATTTAGAAGAAAAATATATAAAACAATTAAAACAGTAAAAAACCCATTAAAATTTAAACCACCCAATAGGTAAAACCTATTAGTTCGGCCAAACCACCCAATAGGTAAAACCTATTAGTTCGGCCAAACCACCCAATAGGTAAAACCTATTAGTTGGGCCAATCCACCCAACACAGTGAACTTTGTTTGTTGTTCACCAAACTATAATTAGTGTTTCGGCCTACTATTTTCATTCAAAACCTGTCGAACAACACCACGAGCCCAAGTAGGTCGAGCCACTTGGATTTGTGTTAACCATATCAATTGTTTGAATTCTTTCTCAAACCAAAACCAAATATAATGACGATTTAGTGCTAAGCTCGTAGTTATCCATACGTATTATAGTAAGGTTTTATTTTAATCACTTTTGGAAGATATTAAATATTAATAATTTAAAGTTAAAAAAACAGTTAAAACCGTCAAAACTAGACCGTTAAACCAACCGAACCAAACCTTAAACACCATAGGTTAGCCACACCAGCCACACACACGTCATATTCACCTCAACCATTTGACTTAAAAGTTTTATAAACAAAAACCAAAATATCATAAGAATTTGTCATTACATCCATAGTTAAGGGTCCTAACATGTCCAACCCCAATACTTCACAAAACAAAACAAAAACTCCCACTATAACAAACCAACAAATACAAATCAAAACACCCAACTTCACTTTATTATCATCATCTTCAATCTCATGGCTGCAGCTTCTCTCCTATCTCTCTCCCTCCCCAAACCAACCATACTCACCCCAAAATCATCGGCTTCCATCGCGACGCCATCGGTCACAACCACCGAGACCCTCGATCAAAAATTCGGCCGAAAAGGCATCAGGTTCACGGAGAATGATGATGGTGGTGCATTTGCTGAACTTACGGTCCGAAACGGTAGTTCTTTGAAGCTTCAGTTGAACAATGCTCATGTGAGCTCTTATAAGCCTAAGGTGTATTGGAGAGATGATGGGTTTGAAGAGGTTTTGTATACTACTACTTGTGGTGCCAAAGGTGGGATTGGGTTGGTGATTGATAGTGTGACCGATGATTCGAAGTCGAAAGGCGTTGATTTGTCGCAGTGGGTCGTGAAGGATGCTGATTCTGACTCCATTGATGCTGTTCAGGTGATGTTCATCTTCTTGCTCATCTTGAAAGTTCATTCAATATGTTGTATGAGATTTTAGATGGTTGTTTTTAGATCATATTATTATTTAAATGATATCATTTGTATGGTTATTTTTAACATCTGGGACGGGTATAAGATCAGCTATGATATCGTCTAATATTACGATCCCTATGAATAAGGTTGGATGAGAGTAGCTTTAATTACGGGTCATGTTCGGTTGACAATATAAATACGGATAATATTATCAAAATGTATGGTTCAAGTTATGTTTGGTTGACAAAGTGAAAAGAAAAGTTAAAAGATATGTTGTCTTATTTCTTATGTCACATCTTGTTATAAGGTTGTGCATAGAACATATAAAATTACATATTTACAGTTATATATAAATATATGTGTGTGTGCGCGCACGTATATAAATACTGACCGAGAATTTTGATTATATAGGTAGAGTTGAGTTGCACCACTAGTGGAACCTTAGACATAACCTATGTGATCTCCCTTTACGCGTTGAGCATGGCAACCGCGGTTATAGTTAAAAACAATGGGCGCAAACCTGTTAACCTAAAAACCGCTATACTTAGTCATCTCAAGTTCAAGAACCGAGGAGGAACCGCCGTTGATGGCCTCAATGGTGCCTCATATTGCACCCATCCTCCTTTATCTTCTCCGTTTGAGCTTCTCTCACCATCCGAAGCAGTAAAACCCGAAGATCCAGGCTGGTTTTCCTTCGGGTGGGAACCAGAGAAGAAAGGAGGAGTTTGGAGTGTTCAAGATGTACCCATTACGATTTTGAAGCATAAACTTAGTCGAGTTTATGGTACTCCTCTCGACGAGAGATTAAAAGAGTTCTACAATACTATCCCATCGAAGTATGAGACTCTTGATCAGGTACGTTTGTTTAATAATTTGTTTTCTTGATATTTGATAAAAGTTATAGATTTTTATAAATTATATTTGATGCTTTGATAAATCTTTGTATTTATTTACAGGGACGCGAACTGTTTTTTAGGGTAATAAGAATTGGGTTTGAAGAGATTTACTTATCGAGCCCTGGATCATTGTCTGAAAAGTACGGAAAGGGTTACTTTATCTGTACCGGTCCGGCTTCAATATTGACCCCGATCACGATCGGACCTGGTGAAGAATGGAAAGGGGCACAAGTTATCGAGCATGATAATTTGTAAATAATTAAATGTGATTGTTTCTACTCTAATTTTGAAACAAAGGTATCTATTTTGGATACATAATGGTTGATAAAGTACCAAATGAACATGAATCTTGAATGACCTATGTTTAAGTTTCTCATGACTCCAATCCAAACATGAGTCTATAGGGTCCACCCATCATAGGCTCGATGGGCTGCTCATGGGCTCAAGGTGATCGGCCCAAAGATGATTACGATCCAATATTTTCATCGACACATAAATAACATAGAAAAAAAGAACTAAAAAAAGATGAACGGATCATCCAATACAAAGCTTTGGCCTAGACAGGTTCTAAATGTATATCTATGTTAAATAATCTAATATAATTTTGGTTAGAACTTTATTTGGTTTGGTTTGATTTTATTTTTCACTAATAATTAGTTTATTCATCTGATTAATTATCAACTATTAATTGAACTCACACATTTAAGTGGGAATTGAACAATGTACTTGTCCATGTTTGTCATGACAATATGATCTATGTGTAGGGATGTAAACGAGCCAAACCGACTCGCAAACTACTCGAGATCGATTTGAAAAAAGCTCGAATCGAGCTAAGCTTAAACGAGCTCTAGCCCAAGTTCGAGCGCACATTATGGGTCGTTTACTACATGAGCTCAAACCCGAGCTTCAGATATCTAGCTCGAGCCTAGACAAACTTTTTTAGATAACTTTTTGCTTACATATTAATACATATTTACATAAATCATATTATTATCTATAGTATTATATGATAAAAATGATTAAATAATATATATATTATGTTATATATAAAAAGTATGATTATACATAAACATAATAGTAATTTAACGATAAACGACCCGAGCTCAAGCCTAAGAGAGCTTTGGTTTGGCTCGGCTTATTTACAGTCCTGTGTGAAATACCAAAGATAATTTGGTAGTTATTTGATGATATTAATGTCTTTAAACTGACATAGTGGTGGAAAGCCATTTACTCTCTGATTAAATGGTTGCGGTTCAAATCGTGCAGAGTGCATTGATGATATTAGTTTTGTTTCTAAGCAACCAATATAGTTGTAAACATAGGCAAACAATTGAAATCGTACTAATAGACTCTTACATATATAATAGATTACATGTTACAAGATAAATGAAACTTAGTTGTAACAGATAAAGGCTTTAAAGGTCGTACATTTTGATTGTATCTCGAGCCATAAACCATATAGCAAGCATTCATTCTTATGTGTTCATTAGGCCTCTACACTCAAACCACCCATACACATTCACACAACCTAAATCTTTAAACTATATTACATGTTAAATATAAAACTGTTATGGCCATAATTTCATCAATGATAACGTGGTTTAGGCCATTATCACACATAATTTTAACTTTTCAACCTTTAATTCGTGTTAAAGATTTAATGGATAAAAGTTCATCATGAAAGTTACTATGCATAGAAACCAATAATGACCAATTGTTTCTCCGATTCTTTCGCTCACAAAACCAAACAACAAATTCAGAAAGACAAAAAAAGGTTGATTTGAAAATGCAAGATGCACTAATCGAAAAGAGACTCTCCTTTTACTTGAATTTCCCTATTGGCTTTGAAATAACACAAACACAAAATAAAGTAGAAAAATAATCATAATAGGTGGTAAGGGAATGGCAAATTCCCGACCATCTAAGAAACCGTTGAAGCCCACCGGCGCCAGTATTGGAGGATCTGCTGGCGCCGGTGGATCCTCCAGCCAATCTCTAAAGTTCGCACGACGAACTTCAAGTGGGCGTTATGTCAACTTATCAAAAGATGACGTTGATATGTCTGGCGAGTCATCGGGAGATTACACAAACTATACAGTTCATATTCCGATGACCCCCGACAACGAGACATCAGTGGCTACAAAAGCCGAAGAACAATACATTTCTAACTCGTTGTTTACCGGAGGTTTCAACAGCGTGACACGAGCCCATCTCATGGATAAGGTGATCGACGCTGAGGTAACCCATCCGCAAATGGCGGGATCAAAGGGCTCGTCGTGCGCGATGCCCGCATGTGATGGTAAGGTTGTGAAAGATGAGAGAGGTGTTGATGTTATTCCTTGTGAATGTAGTTTCAAGATTTGTAGAGATTGTTTTTTGGATGCACAAAAAGAGACCGGGTTGTGTCCGGGGTGCAAAGAACCGTATAAGAACGATGACGATGACTCGCCGACCGGAGGATTATCGCTTCATGGACCGGAGGGTAAACGTACCACGTCGTTGGCGAAAAGAAACCAAAATGGGGAGTTTGATCATAATAAATGGTTGTTTAACGAGACATCAGGTACTTATGGCGTTGGGAACGCGTATTGGCCATCAGACGGTAGTGGTGGTGGTGGTCGTAGTGGTGGTGGTTTTGGAGATCCGGCTGATAAACCATGGCGGCCGCTAACCCGAAGACTACCGATGCCGACAAGTATCATTAGTCCTTATAGGTTATTGATAGTGGTTCGTTTTATAGTTTTGTGTTTTTATTTGACATGGAGAGTTACACACCCAAATGATGATGCAATATGGTTATGGTTTATGTCGATTGTGTGCGAGCTATGGTTCGCGTTTTCTTGGATCCTTGATCAGATCCCGAAGCTTTGTCCGGTGAATCGATCTGTAGATCTCCAACTTTTACATGATAAGTTCGAAACACCTGACAAGATCAAAAACCCGGATGGTCGCTCTGACCTCCCCGGTGTTGATTTCTTTGTATCGACCGCTGATCCAGATAAAGAGCCACCGCTGGTCACCGCTAACACCATCTTATCGATCCTTGCGGTTGAGTACCCGGTTGAGAAGCTAGCTTGTTACATATCGGATGATGGTGGTGCGCTTTTAACCTTCGAGGCAATGGCGGAGGCTTGCAGCTTTGCCAATATATGGGTCCCGTTTTGTCGAAAACACGACATTGAACCACGAAATCCTGATACTTACTTCTCTTTGAAAGGTGATCCAACCAAGAACAAAAAAAGAGTGGATTTCGTCAAAGATCGAAGGCGGGTGAAACGAGAGTATGACGAGTTCAAGGTGAGGATAAATAATTTGTCGGATTCAATAAGGAGAAGATCCGATGCGTTCAATGCAAGGGAGGAGATGAAGATATTTAAGACCATTCGCGAGCGTGGTGTTGACCCGACTGAGCCAATAAAGATTAGAAGGGCCACATGGATGGCTGATGGCACTCACTGGCCCGGTACGTGGACTAGTCCGAGTCGTGATCACGCCAAAGGTGATCATGCTGGTATCTTACAAGTAATGTTGAAGCCTCCATCCCCCGACGCGTTATATGGGTCAGGGGAAGAAGGTCTTGTTGACTACTCAGATGTCGATATAAGATTACCAATGTTTGTATATATGTCACGAGAAAAGCGCTCTGGCTATGACCATAACAAAAAAGCTGGGGCGATGAACGCACTTGTGCGTTCATCGGCAGTTTTATCTAATGGACCGTTTATTTTGAACCTAGATTGTGATCACTATATATATAATTGCATGGCGGTTCGAGAAGGGATTTGCTTCATGATGGACCGCGGTGGTGAAGATATTTGCTACATCCAATTCCCGCAACGGTTTGAAGGAATTGATCCTTCAGATCGTTACGCTAATCATAATACAGTTTTCTTTGATGGAAACATGCGTGCATTAGACGGGGTACAAGGTCCCTTTTACGTGGGGACAGGGTGTATGTTTAGACGTTTTGCACTGTATGGTTTTGATCCACCGAAGCTTGGCTTGTTAACACCTGAAAAGAAAGGCGGTCGCGATACTGAATCGGGTGTCGAGGCACAAGCCTTGAAGGCGGCTGATTTTGATCCGGACCTTGATGTTAATGACCTGCCAAGACGGTTTGGAAACTCAACTCTTTTGTCAAATTCAATACCTGTAGCTGAGTTTCAAGGCCGCCCTATAGCCGACCACCCGGCAGTGAAGTATGGTCGACCTCCCGGTGTCCTACGGCACGCTCGTGAACCGCTCGATGCCACTACTGTTGCTGAAGCTGTTTCTGTAATCTCTTGCTGGTAAAGAAAACATTCTGATAGATGAATGACATATTGATCATTTGGTCAACTATGATTGACCCATGTCAAATGTGATTTTCTAACTTAAAGAAAAGTAAGTCCTTAATGTTAATACAAACTTAGTTGAATGTTTGACTAAGCTAACAAAAACAAGATGGTCTAAAATAACATAACTTACTAACTTTTAGTTTTTCATCTTTTTAAAGTAAAAAAACCTATAAAAGCATAAACTTGATGAGTATAATATCAAGTATCGAATAAAATTTTATAATCAGATATGAAACTAAAATTTATTTTCTTCGTGTTGATTTTAATTTAGGTACGAGGATAAAACGGAATGGGGTGATCGAGTGGGTTGGATCTACGGATCCGTGACAGAGGATGTAGTCACCGGCTACCGTATGCACAACCGCGGGTGGCGGTCGATCTACTGCCTCACCAAACGTGACGCCTTCCGTGGCTCCGCTCCAATCAACCTCACCGACCGACTCCACCAAGTCCTCCGATGGGCCACCGGCTCCGTCGAGATTTTCTTCTCGAGAAACAACGCTTTTCTCGCATCAAAACGCCTCAAATGGCTTCAACGATTAGCTTACCTCAACGTCGGCATCTACCCCTTCACGTCGCTCTTCCTCATCATATATTGCTTCCTACCGGCGCTCTCGCTGTTATCCGGCCACTTTATTGTTAAAAATCTCAATGCTGCTTTTTTGATCTACTTGTTGTTGATGACCGTATGCTTGATCGGGCTTGCGGTGTTGGAAGTCCGATGGTCGGAAGTTTCGCTCGAAGATTGGTGGCGGAATGAGCAGTTTTGGCTGATCTCTGGGACAAGTGCACATTTAGCTGCTGTGATTCAAGGCCTTTTGAAGGTGATGTTATTGCTAGTTGTTATTTATTTTTTTAGATCTACAAATGATGATGATTGATTATAATGTATTGATTTTGAAGGTGATATTAGAGTTAACTACTAATTGATGTATAGATAGAGATGATGATGATGATGATGATTGATTATTATTATTATGCATTGCTTTTGAAGGTGATATTATTGCTAACTGCTATTGATCTATAGATTTATAGATGATGATTGATTATCATGTATGTATTGAGTTTGAAGGTGATGTTATTAATAAATGTTATTGATCTAATCAATAGGAGGGATTTACATATGATGATGATTGATTATTATTGTATTGATTTTGATCTTTGTAACAGGTGATGGCGGGAATTGAGATATCATTTACTTTGACGTCGAAAGCGGTTGAAGATAGTGACGATGCGTACGCGGAGTTGTATCTAGTGAAATGGACGTCGCTCATGATCCCTCCGATTGTTATCGCGATGATTAACGTGCTCGCGATGGTAGTCGCGTTCTCGAGGACAATATACAGCATTGCGCCACAGTGGGGGAAGTTTGTTGGTGGTGCGTTTTTTAGTTTTTGGGTGTTGGCTCATTTGTACCCGTTTTTTAAAGGGTTGATGGGGAGAAGGAAGAAGACGCCGATGATTGTGTTTGTGTGGTCGGGGCTTATTGCGATCACGCTCTCGTTGTTGTGGGTTGCGGTAAACCCTAACTCTGGTCCTGCTAATGCTAGTGCGGCAGAATCAAAATTTAAATTTCCATGAGAAAAGAAACACTTTTTTGAAACATTATGATCGATAGAACTATAAAAGTTGTCTAATATTGTTTTTGTAGAAGTGTAAAAGTTGTCTAATATTGTTTTTGGTTTTTGAGGTTGTTTTTAGTTTCATAGCATTGTGTAAGTATTAGAAGTTTTTTTATTTTTTAAAAAAATCCATAGGAAAAAAGTTTTAAAAATATTTTTCATGGATTTTGTTGGTTATCCTTTTTGATTTGGGATTCACCTTATGTTAGGATGGTGCATCAAACACGAATGGTAGACGTTTGATTTAGTGTGAAACAACTTCGTTCCTCCAAACATTTAGGTAGATTCTTCGTACTTCAGCCATCTTAAAGTATAAATCGGCTAAAGGATTTTACATATCGTACGTATATAAAATACATTAAAATTCCCAAACAGCAAATACAATTATTCATTTTAAGACTTAACTCTTATCATGACAGGAAGTGGTTAGTGTCTTTATGGGTGTTGCATCGTTTTTTTCAATATTACTTAAGTGTATTCTAATTTACTTAGGATTAAGGCTATTTTATGTCGTCTGATGCGAAAACGTGTGCGTTTAGAAAGTTTTGTCGGACCACAAGTACACGAGCCCCAATGTGTTATTGGCACGACATGAGTACATGTGTGTGGTCTGAGCCCAAACCCGGTTCCCGATCCAACCACCGAACCAGTTCGAACTGGCCGGTTCTTTAAATACGAAACAATTTACGATGGATCGGACCGATCCAACCTTCAAATCCTAGTCCGACTGGTTCAACTGGCCAGTCCAATCCAAATCTGAAAACAAGTATAAAACTATAATGAACATGTGTGTGTGCTGGGGACGTTCATTCAGAGCCCAAAGGCCAAAAATATTACTATTTTGTCATTTAGGTATATATAACATCACCACCACCAAATCCCCCACCGTAATCACCACCATCACCACCAATGGCCGACGACACCACCACCGTCCCACCACCACAAACCACCGCATCTCCGCCGCTCCCCCTCCACAACCGTCTCGCCATCGTCACCGGCGGCTCCCGCGGCATCGGCAGAGCCATCGCCCTCCACCTCGCATCCCTAGGCGCAAACCTCATCATCAACTACAACTCCAACTCAACTCAATCAGATCTCACCGTCTCCGAAATCAACTCCAAATTCAAACCCAAATCTCAACCACCACAAGCAATCTCCATCAGAGCCGATGTTTCAGATCCAATTCAAGTGAAACACCTCTTCGATTCAGCAGAATCCGCCTTCAATTCACCGATCCACATCTTCATCAACTCTGCCGGAGTGTTAGACTCATCGTATTCATCGATTTGCAACTCGTCGGTTGAAGAGTTCGATCGGACGTTTGCGGTGAACACGAGAGGAGCTTACTTGTGCTGCAAGGAAGCGGCGAACCGGCTGAGGCGCGGCGGAGGGGGAAGGATAGTGTGTGTGACGTCGTCGATGGCGGTGGCGTTGAGGCCGGGGTTCGGGGCGTATGCGGCGTCGAAGGCGGCGGTGGAGGCGATGGTGAGGGTTTTGGCGAAGGAGATGAAGGGGACGGGGGTGACGGCGAACTGTGTGGCGCCGGGGCCGGTGGCGACGGAGATGTTTTACGCGGGGAAGACGGAGGAGATGGTGGCTAGGGCGGTAGAGGAGAGTCCGTTGGGGCGGTTGGGGCTGCCGGAGGATGTGGCTCCGGTGGTGGGGTTTTTGGTTAGTGATGCCGGGGAGTGGGTTAATGGTCAGGTGGTTCGGGTCAATGGTGGGTATGTGTGAAGATTGAAAACTACTAGAAGTCGGGTTCGGGTCAGGTCGGGTGTTTTCTTTTTGGATGTGGTCGGGTCGGGTCGGGTCGGATCTGTGGGTATATTTTGTTATTTTGTGACGTTGTTTGTGAACCACATAATGTGATGGATAAGATGATGATAGCGACAATTACTTTTTAACCGAATTCATGCTGTCAATCAATAATATTATATCACAACTAAACAAACCTCAATATAGAAGGTGCTATTGAATATATGAGTGGTGGGCAAACATCGGTTCGGTTTTTACACGTTATCAAAACCGATACCTGAAGTCTGGTTTTTGAAAAATCAACCATGGAGACCGAAAATCGAATAATGGTTTGGTTATTTCGGTTCATATGTTGATTTTTTTGTTTGATTTTGGTTATTTGGGTTAATAACCAAAAACCAAATTTTGACTAAATTAACAATTAGTATTGTGATTCAATTAATTTTTTGTTTATCGTTTTAGTCAATGGGTCAAAAAATAGCCAACACCAATGGTTTTATTAAGCCTCGCAATCTTGACCCAAGTTGTTATATTTGGGTTGATTTGGATTTTAAATGATGTTATATGGGTTGTTATGGGTTGATTAATATTCTTAAGGGGTTAAGATGGGTAGATTTAAATGTAAGAGAAAATAGAAAACGGGTTAGGATGGGCTGACGGGTTGCTTAAAAAATAAAGGATTTAAAAACAATAGATCTTTATTTGTTTATCTGATTTTTCTAATCAAGTAATCAACAAATCTTTGTTTTGCTGGATGTTCCTACTCTGGCAACGATGACGACCGATGAGCAATGAACTTATCATCCTTATTAAGCATCTCTTGAACCACTACTACAGTTCAGTCAAAATTTTCATTTTAAAGGTTAGGAAGTTCATCAAAGACGTTAAATTTTTCCTTAAATGAGGTAATTAAATTCAAAAAACTTCAGCTTTTTTCTCCGCCTTCAAAACCACGGCAGCTCCGTCGTCACTGTTGCACCCTTTGGCGTTGTTGTCGACGTGCCCAATCTCTTCCGCCATGAACAACAAAAGTAATATTGACGAACCGAGAGTAAAATCGAGAGTGTGATGGGTTTTTCATAGTCATGAAGTGTGGATAGTGAGCTGAGTTTTATACGAGTTTTTGGATTTTACAGCAGCAATAATTTAATTTTTGTTTTTAATTTTATCTTCTTTTATTAAAAAGAACTTGTAAGATTACGAAGTCTTTAAATTACCCGTCTTGGCCCGACCCATTCTGACCCGAACCCGTCTTGGCCCGACCCATTCTGACCCAAACCCTTCTTAACCCAAACCAAATGGATCTGTTTTTTAAGGTGGTCCATTCCGACCCGTACCCATTCTAACCAAAACTCATCTTAATCCAATGCCTTGTCCAATCCAACCCACCCATATTGCTAGATATAATTTGTAGTTTATATGTTTTATGGTTTGTGTTGAAAAATTGAGAATTTTAATATAATTAGATTTGACCCGTCCTTACCAGACCCATCCTGACCCAAACCCATCATAACCCAAACTCATTCTAACCCGAACCTATTTTGACCCGAACCCATCCTGACCCATTTCTTACCTGAACTCATTCTAATCCGAACCCGTCCTGACCCAACACTTAACCCGACCCGCCCATTTTGCAAGGCCTAGTTTTTATGGATTAAAACTTAAACTCATTAGGCTTGTTATATAAACACCATGTTACTTGAAGTTTTCTTTTGGCTATCAATGTGGGATAGAAACAACTGATACATGCAACGGTTATGAGCTTTTAAACACTAGGTGTTAAATAAAATGAAAACCTTATTTGTCATATGTTATCCCTTATTATTTATTTATATTCTTTTCATTATAATAGTCTATCACAAAGTAGCATCAAAAATACATAAAAAATATAGGTATAAAAGCTAAAAATACATGAAAATATAAAAAGCTCGGTTTGGTTTCAATTAATTCGGTTAACCAAGGGCCCAGAACCGAAACCGACTTTCGGACGGTTCGGTTCGGTTAAATGTTCGGTTAATAATAAGATTGTGTGTAGTGTCTATTTATTTAAAATGTAATCTATACAAAATATGAATTTATTTAAATTATTTTAAATCATTTGTAGTGGTTTTATGTTTTTGATGTTGCTCATTTCAATGAAGCAACCAAACTCGTTGAAAGAAATTCCCAATATAAGTTCTTAATTTCATAAAATGTAAATTATTCTCCTTCCACGTGGAAGTTGCATCAACAAATATCCACCATCAATTTTCTTTTAATTCAACGTTGGATAATTGATACTTCAATATCGGGGGAGTATCATCTGAATCATGACCATCTCCAATGTGACTTTTTGATACGTTCACAATAATTACCCTGTATCCCAATCTTTTTATAATTAATATCTCGATCTTTTTCTCTTTAATGCGAACTTTAATAATATTAGACTTCAAAATTACTAATAAAGTTTTTTTAGTTAAAGTTTGTTAAAAGTGATAGAAAAACAATATTCATTCATCTTTTTTAATGTTCATAAAAAGTTTGGTTAAACAATGTGTAGTTTTAACGCCTCAATTGTATCCATATCAACAATTTTGACGCTTCTCCAGGGTATCAATATGTCCGGTCTAAGAAAAATGAAATTAATCAAGCATAAGTATTAGAGAAGGGGATGATAATCTTAGGGGGCGTTTGGTTGGAAGGAATGGAATAGAATAGAAACGAATTGAGAAACTAGTATAATTCTCAAGTAAAATTATGTTTGAATGCGTAATGAAATGTAAAACCAAAAAAATATTTCACCTCAAATTCAGTTGTTGTGTGATTTCAAATTCTCTCTCTAGGTGGAAAGATTTTGAAATCCCATAACCAAGAGAATTTGAGATAGGGCTGTTCACGAGCCGAGCCGATCCGAGCGAAGGTATGCTCGTAATCGCTCAGATTTAAAATCGATCCGCTCGGATCGGATCGAATTTATAAAAGCGAGCGGAAAAGTCATGCTCGTGCTCGGATCGAAATTAACCAAGTAGCTCGGTTTCGCTCGGTTTTATAACAAATTTAGCATAACAAAATACAAATCGGCTCCGTTTAGCTCGGTTTTTCATTCATTCAAGAGTTTAAAGTTCTAATAACAAACCTAACAAGTCAACAAAAAACCATACGAAATAAAAGTTACACAAAATACAAGAGTTTCAAGTTCTAGGGTTTGAATGACGGCCGATAGGGACCGGAGTTGTTAAACCTTCGGATCTTGAAAACTAACCTAGAAAACTAACCTTACAACCTTCGATGGTGCAGGTCGCAATCGCGCAAGGGTCGAAACTAGTGCAAGTCGCAACCGTGTCGGACGATGGGATTGTGGGGAAGCAGGGACTCGTGGATGGTGCAGGTCGCGAGTCGCAACCGCGCAAGGGTCAAAACTGGTGCGGTCGCAACCGCGCCGGACGATGGGGTTGTGGGCCGTGGGGAAGCAGGGACTCGTGGATGCCTGGATGGTGCAGGTCGCGAAATGGTGGAGAAAGGACTTTGGAGAACTAGTGATTTGGTGAGTGGAGACAAAAGTGATGGGTTTGGTGACTTGTGGTGAATTTGGATTTAGGGGAAAGGTTTTTTAATTAGGTAATGGGTTTTTAATTTATATAAATGTAATTTTAATCAATATAAATATTATCCA
>BJCM01252075.1:0-10458 GCA_018326385.1 Flaveria bidentis
AGTCAAAAGATCATCCGCATTGACTCACTTCATCCGCATTGACTTACTTTGCTCATCCGCATTTCCATAATTAGTCAAATGCTCATCCGCATTGACTCACTTCATCCGCATTAGCTTACTTTACTCATCCGCATTTACATCCAAACACTTAGGCAGATTAAAAAAAACTTATCAAGTGGATCTAAAACATCATTTTCAATTTCCATACACCCTTCATCATGTTCTAAGCTTAATTCTTACCCTCTAAGCCTTAGAAACACAATCATACATCATCAAGCATGAACATAGTCACACATCACATCATCGCACACACATTCAAGCATACGGTTCTAAAACCCAGTTAAATAAAAACACACATTCATGCATTTCCAACCCCAAAATCAGTTAAAAACCAGTAAAAGAGGGGTTCTAGAACTCACCTTTGCAGCTTTTGAGTATGGCTTCCTCCAAACTTGTTTGTAAATTGAATCCAACTGCTTATGAACCCACTAAAAACATACCCAAACACATACATACACGTATAAGCATAGACCCGAGGACATAACCGGTCAAGAACACCATAAAAGCATGAATTCTTACCTTGAATTCAAATTCTTCCTTCTTGTGCTTCTTCAAACCCAAGCTCTGCTCTTTCTCACTCTAATATCCGAACTCGGAAGTAAAAGTGGCATGGCATGGGCGGCCATGCTACCTTTTACACCGACTTTTCAAACTTTTTGCCCTTTTGGACACTTTTTACCCCTAGACTTGGGTTTTATTTCTTTTCCTTCTTTTCTTTCACCTTATTCATTCTTTTCTTTGACTTTAAAATAACCAGGTGTTACACTAGTCAATTGTATCCAGCTGGCTTTCAAAGTATAATCGGTTGTAGGATGTAGTATAAGTATCTCATGTTCTTGTATCTTTCTATCATGCTTTGTAAGACTTGTAATAGAACATAGAGAAGGCAATATACTGCATTTTTTAAAACCATACACTTGTGTTCTTTGTGTTCTGTCTCTTACATTACTTGTGTTCTTAGTGTCTCAACTTGGTTAATCCAGTTTACTGTTTGATTAAAAGTTTAGTTAATCTCCTCTTTGTGTTATTGTGTTGTAACTCAACCCCTTCAACGATCCTGCAGTATGTTATCTCATCTCCTCGTGATTTTTCAAAAGAAGATAAGGGAAGTTGAAACTCACAATTCAAGACCTACTTTCTAAAGTCTCAGACCTTGAATCTAAGGTTAATACTTTAAAGAATAGGTCTACCACTTAACAACTTGAGATTGACAATCTTAAGGCTCAACTAGCTAAGAAACAAACTGAGAGATCTGTTAGGCACGTACCCATTCAGGTCTCATTGACCTCTTCCTCTAGCTCATCTAGCTCTGAAGATTATGCTACCAAAAAGGGAGAGAGTGTTAGGAGTCAAACACATGTAGAACCACAGGTCAAGCTTTAACATCTCTAGCTTCAAGATACCCAGCTCATCAAGCAACAGTTTTTCCAGAGCCTACTCCAATTGTTCTTCAAATAGATCAAAGGATGCTCCAAGATCTAAACAGGTTCTTCTCCAAGTTCCTGCTTGGATCTTCCATCAAACAGCCAAGCCCTAATGTTGCTATGGCATAATTTGGAGCTGAAGAGCTTCAGAGGTTGAATGCACCATCTACCACTGTCAAAGAAGTTGGTCAACCTAAGGTCTACATGGAACCTGAGATTAATTTCGGAGGGGAAATGGAAACTGATGGCCCAGCAACTAAAACATTTGGGATAGAGAATGCATTGCCACAGACTTCCGAAGCAGAAGTCAAAGCCTCGAAAGAACAATTTATTCTTCCAAACTTGAGATGGAAGCTACAGAAGGACTATTTTCCTTATCCGAGCATCTGGTTATCATAGATGCAATCATGGATTTTGAATCTGAGGTAAACAGTGAGGATTTTTTTCAGCTAACCTCTCACTCAAACAATTTCACTACAACAAGCTCCAACCACCATCTCTCAACCTGAAAATTCCATCCAAGAAACCCTATTGTCTAGCACTCCTGGAGATATAAAAGGAAAAAGGAAGATGATTGTGAAAGAGCTTCAGGAGGAAGAAAGATTAGAAAAGCTTAAATGGAAAGGTAGAATTCCAACTGAGAAGCTATTAGCTGCAAGCAGCAAAGCAGCTGCAGCCAACCAGGGGGCTATCAACAATCGAAGAAGGGTGGAAATCATTAACAGGCTTGTCATGCTTGGAGCTGTCACTGAAGAAGTGCTTCTGCTATCATTAGAGGAGCAAATTGAGTTTGAGAAGGCAAGCCAGCTGCAAATTGAACAAAAAGAAGAAGCAGCAAGGTTGGGATTAGAATAAGAGAGGGAGAAAAAGGAAAGGGAGGCTGATTTGCAGCAAATGAGGGAAATGATAAATTTCTTGACCTCCAGGGGTTTCTCTCCAGAAGACTTGTCTCCATATAACAATGATACGATCTTATGGCTCTTCAACGAAGAGAAGATCAAATGGAGAAGGAGAGGAAGAAAGCTGCAAAGGAGAAACTAAGGGAGAATAAGAAGATTGAAGAAGAAGTAGGACTCATTGTTGTCAAGAAGATAGGTGATAAGGCCTGGATAAAGGACTATCTCCGGGATCATGGCACTCTAGCAGGCAGGTGGGTCCTATGTCTAAAAAGACCTTGCAGCGACATGTTAGTGACATCAAGGCTGACATTCCCTCAGGGAAAAGGAAGGAGATGTATAGAAAGGGACATGGGATGATCTTCAAGCCAACACCTCAACCTCAACCATAACCTAAACCAACCGATTTCCTATTTCCCATTAAAATTGAACCTACCTCTGAACCTTATACCCTTGAACCTACACCATCCTCCATTCCTGCACCATCACCACAACCACCTTAACTACCCATCCTCAAACCCAAAACACTTCCTAGAGCCCAAACACCACTGCCTACCGAACAACCACTAAAACCACCCCCTCAGCCTTCCAAACATCTTTCCTTAGAGGATTTTTAGGAGATCAAGATAAAGCTCACCAAGTGTACAACCTTGAGCGACATCTCTTATGAGGAAGAGTCTGTCAAATTGACTTATGTTGATGGCTCCTCATGTTCCCTCATAAGAGATCAATTCCTTGATCTGTCTAGAGGAACACTGGACCAAGCTATAAAACTCCTTGGCCTCAACTCTGATTCCCTAAATGATGAAAAGAAGAAGCTAAGAAGAAGGCTGGTGACTTTACTGGATTCCAAGAAAGGGCATAGAGTGTCAATTAATCCCCTTGTGCCAAAAAAGAAGATCATCCGGTAGAGGTTCGCAAACTCTTCTCACAACTTTATTATTGAGAGAGAGAATAGAGAGATAAACAGGCTCAATGCCTCATCTCTGCTACACTTAAGTAGGTTTGATATTGCTGAGTTAGCAGAAAAGCCATTCTCTAACCCTTCCAACTCCGAGATAATTGCTCACATTAGGAGTTATTTAAGCAACCTTCATTTAGCCGAGCTAACTGTAAGGACCAAGATTAAAGAAGAGCTGAAACTAAGAAAGGAGGAGAGGAAAGGATCAGCAACCAAAGGCAAAGCCTTTCTTCTAATGGTTGAAGGTCCTAACCTTGAATCTATAGTCAGATGGGAGTATGACTATAACTCCTGTCATCTAACTCTCTTCAAGGTGGCGCAAAAAAGGGTGCATGTCATTCAAAGTGACAGAATGGATCTCCTGTCCACTAATGACTTGTACAAACTTCTCAGCACAACTTCAAGGAAGAACAAAGAAATAGATAAACATCTTTTGTCCCTACTAAAGGTTTTGAGAAGCAGGAATAAGTGAGGTTTTGGTAGCATCAGCCTAGGGGGAGTTTGTTGGATCAAGAAAGGCTAGTGCAACCAAAACCAAACACTTAGAGAATTTTTGATGCTGTTAATAAAGGACTTCTGAAGCTAAGTGTGCAACTTTCGAAGATAAATGGAGTTCCTTCGAAGACAAGTTCAAGAACAACTTCTGAAGGAAAACTCCAACTTCCAAAGACAAAGTCTTCTCTTCTGAAGTTCAAGACTTAGAAGATTTCAAGATGATGACTTCCAAAGTAGAAGTCCCTAAGCCTTGGAAGAAGTAAGTCTCTTTCGAAGTATATTTGGCCTCGAAAGAACTTGTTCTTCTGAAGCCAATTAACCTTCGGAAGACACTGCTATGAACCAGTGGACACAAGTATGGTCCTTCTGACACTCCACTACAGACCTTTAATATACTGCATGGTGCTTTCTCAAAAGGCCATGTAGTTTACCATACTTTATTCCTTTGTTCACCTTTATCAGTTAGTACGGTTACTAACTGTAGTTGGTGACAAAAGGTAAGTCATGGACATGTCATGACTACCAAATCTTAAATAAGACATTATCTAAGATACCTTAACTTTAGCTTGTAGTATTTGCTTTAGTTATAGGTTTCCAGCTGGTATCAAAGTATATCCGGCTGTAGGTGATAGTATATGTAGTTTCTTATTATAACTCTTGTAACATGTTTATAAGAGTTTTGTAATACTTTGAGTTGAGAAGTAATATATACGAGTACCTTGAAAATTATTTCCTTGTGTTCTGTTTAATTAATATATTATTATCAACTTTTATAAGAGATTTTACTTTATCCAAAATTGTCTGTGATTAAGTGAGTTTGAGAAAAAAACAAAGTGTTAGTGACAAACATCGATCCTACAAGAAAGTGGTTCAGGTTTATGAAAAAGTACATCAGAGAAAGCATGTTCTTCAAATTTTTCGGAAGAAATCTGTCTTCACTTTATTGGCTTCGGAAGACTTCACTTTTGGCTTCAAAAGACATTGGTCTTGGCTTTGGATGATTTCATACTTAGATTATTTTCTTATGCAGAGTATGAAAATTTTGAAGCAATTTCTACTATGTACCAAGTGCATACATGTAGCACTTAGGTTGTTTTGAGTGCATCAGTCTTTCTATAAGCCTTACAAAACATGATAAACATCAACAATTCATCAAATTCCTAATTCTTATGCACACAAGTTTCTACTTATGGTAAGGTATGAACAATACGTCAATTCCATGAAATTCTTACATAATCTATGTAAACTAGAATCAATACAACATAACTAACATCATATTATCATCCAACAACATTAATTTTGACTTTTTCCATGTCAATTGATCTAGGGTTGTTCTTGAATCAAAAACCATGAAACAAAATAAAAAATCTAACTTTACTCGTATAATTATCAAAATTGGCACTCGCTAACACGTTGGAACACTTGAAACCAAGCCAAAATCGATGGATACTTGTTCTTGATCAAAATAGCAAAGGGATGGGGATTGGGGTCCTCGACCGCGATAATAGGGTTGGGGGGGCTAGGGTTTGATTTTGTTTAATATTAACTTTTGTGGTAATTACCAAATAAACCCTCCGTGTTAAATTTTATAAAAAACTAATATTTTTTGAATAATTTTAACTACAAAACATAAGTATTATGAATCAACAATAATAACCACATATTTTTAACTAACAACAAAACACATGAATCAACTATCACATGTTGTCACGTTATAAAGTAAAATTGACAAATAATATTTTAAATTTATGAATCACACAACCACAAATTAATAATCAAAATTATTAATTGATTATGTTATTATTAATTAACCACAATTAATTATTATTAGGTCACCAACGTTCAACGACATCTACTGTTTACTCACGGCATGTGTATGCAATGCCTAACGAAACTAACGAAGTCTTGGTAACGGAAAATTATCGGATGTCACATTATCATCTTCTCTTTAATGCTTAGGCTCACGACGACATTTGGATGTTAGTTTTTTCATGATTTTATGCCCCTATCACAACGCGGTGTTTTTATTATATAAGGTTCTAATCATTTTTTTGTTTAAATTCACATATGTTTTCAATGTCATTTTCAATGCGCGGGTTCAAAACCATGGTTCCAGTTAATACTAGTATATACTTAGAAATAAGGTGCACCAGAAATAATAAAAAAAATAGAAGAGTCTCAATGGACGAATCCAAATGATTAATTAAATCGTGAAACCTCTTTTCTATAATTATTTTTCTAGACCAGATATGTTTAATGAATTTTAATAATTAATTAGCTATCTCTTTTCAACCGAGTGTTTTACACGGTTATAAATTTGTTAGATCTTCAACTCTAGTTAAACTATATCATAAGTCTATGTGAGTGCTATTAAAAGTGCTCAAGATATTTGTGATATAGCTCCTAAAGGTGAATAGTAACCAATCACATGGCATATTTATGATGCATTACTCAACGCGGAGGCTTGAATGTGTGCTATGCGGTTTCATGTGCATAAATGATTCTAGGAGGGGCTCATAAGATATCTCCATTACCATGATTTAACGGTTTGAACGATGGATATATGCCTTTAGTCTTGAGTGAAGGATTTATAGATCACAAAAACAAGTTTCCATTATGTAATGATTTGGCTAACTTTAGTAGAACAAACATATATGCAACAAAATTAATAATACATCATCTTAACCTAAATTACAATCATCAAAAGAAACATATATCATATGTAACACACTATAAGTTTTCTTGACTTTCGAAAAATAGTAAAACCCAATGCATTCTCAGCTCAACGGGTAAATTTAAACCAACTTCAAACCTGATGTGTCCCATAAACGTAAAAAACCATCTAGAACAAGAAAATCAAACCAAAACACAAAATAGAAAAAAAAAAACAACCATAAATCCAAGAAAAATCAAACTAAGGGTACCTCATATTTAATGGTTGGGGAGGTGGTGGATTTGATTTCTTCTTGTTATGTTTGGTTAAAGGTAATGACACATGAATGAAACCAAACTTCTTCCTCTGAGTTAAAAGCTGCTTATCAGTTCTACCTTCTTTGTCGGTTTTACCAGAATCATGAAATATAAGACCACTTTGTTCACGTAGCATTCCACTTAAAGATCCACCATCTCTTCGTGTTTGACTTTCAACATCCTCACGAACGATTATCTTATCCTGTAGGATTAACTTTCTGCTTAAAATGTCACCAATTGATACACTTGTTCTCAAAACAGGCCTTGATTCTTTGTTAATCATATTTGAATAATCCCTGTTTAATGGCTCAAATTGTCTACTCGCATGACCATGAAATGGGTATGAGTTTCTGGTATTCGGGTGACTTGGAATTTCTGATTTCCCCATGGAAAACCCATTTTCGGATTTAACACGTCTTCCATTTGCAGCATCTGTTTTAGACCCTGTTTGTGAATGAACATGTAAGTTAACAAGGTGTTTTGATATGCATTATATATGTGATTATGTGATATTGAATAATAAAATAATCAGATAATTACTTACAAAGCACAATATAAACACCCCATAGGACAAGGAAATTTATATTTCATGTCGATGGTCATGAAAAAGTTAAAAGGTAGCAAGAATTAGAGTGTTACCTAAAGCCTTTTCAAGAGTCTTTTTGTTGATTTTGATGTCATTAGTTTGATCAATTGACTTCTTGAGAAATGCCATTGTTGATAGATTAGCATCCTTCCTATGATAATCAATCTTCTTAGAAATGTTTTCGGCTTTTTGTGCCTTTTGAGCAAGTTCAAGGTACTCTTCATAAGAAAGTGTTATTTCTTTACGAATCGCAGGTTTATTATCACTACCATTCTCTGCACAAGCAACAGCTTCCATAGCTCTTGCAGCTTCTTCCATCTTTTTAGCTGCAATCAACCTCATTTCCACCATTTTTATACTCATTTTTGTGTGCTCAATCTCAGAAGTTGCCTTGATAACCTCATATTGTGCAGCTTCTTCCATTTTCCTAAACTGTTGTGCTTCAAATGTTATTTTGTGAGGCTCATTCAAAACATCCATTGATTCTTTGATCATGCATTTTGTTTCTCCTTTTTCAGACAAATTCACTTTATGGGTTCTCATTTTATTGTTTAAAGATTCAACTGAAGCACGGATCATGGCAAGATCATCAGTTGTTCTATTTAACTTTGACTTTGCTTCTTTTAGCTCAGACAAGATGATCCCAGGTGGCAATGGAACCGAACACAAGGTCAAACTCGCAGTTGACTTGTCAATAGGAGTCATAGTTCCAGAATCTGGATTTAAATCGAGGATTGATAAAGCTTCTTTCATGATGTTGACTTTTAATCCTTCCATGACACCTTTTGCTGATTCGAGTTCTCTTAGCACCTCAAGTGTTTCTTGTTCTTTTATGATCAGTTCTTTTTCTAGTTCTGTAGCATGTTTCTTTACTGTTTCCAAGTCGATTTCTTCAAGATCATGCTGTTCCACAAAAAGATCTTGTCAATATACTAACTATATAATTATATTCCTCTTTGAAGATCAGACGAATTTAATTTTAAGTTACAAACTGATTATAATATTTTGGAGTATAATAGCTAGAAACTCCTGTCTTAATAATATTCTTACATGGATATACAGTTGAACTTGTAACTCTTAACAATTTATAAGTGGACTGTTCTTTTATGAAAAAAAATACGTATGTCTTTTCTCTATGTTTGGCTGATGGGATAGATCATTACAGTTTTAAAAGTACTAAAAGTTGACGATGACTTGTCTACTCAATTGAGATCAATCAGTTTCAAGTGAAAAATGTTATCAATTCCCTCACAAAATAAACTGGAAAGAACAAAGAAGACTCAATCGAAATGGATAATGAAATTTTTTAAAAATTTGTGTAGTTAACATGTCCAAAACTACAACTTTAAGTAGCAATATACAAATATCATGCTACACATACACATCCAAACCTCACCCCTTCATTTTACTTTGTTTAGAACCAACAACATTATAGCAATTGTAAAAAAATTCTATAATGTCATAAATATAAAACCTGCACATATATAGCTTTAATCTTATTAAAGGTCATTGTAATTATATAAAAACAAGAATCATGTTCTAACTTTCAAAAGTTCAATATTCCATACATACCATTTATTTCATTATTCATTAATTTTTGTATTAAAAACATAACATACACACGCATATGGATGTAAACAAAAAGTTTATTTCACCATTGATCTAAAATATATATTATTGTTTACGTATATATCTTAAATGAAGATAAACTAAATTCTCTAACAAATAGTTCACCAATAACAACATTCACAATAGATCTCTCATATATTTACGAGTGTGTTTATGTTTTATGTAAAATGATTGTAAATATTCTGAGTGTAGCCGAAAGAAAATATTATTGTTAATCTATATATATGAACATATATTGTTCATCTCTATTAGCTTTAGTATATTTTTAAAAATAATTATGAGTGGAGTAAAGAGATTTAGTAGTTATGAATATATAAAAAGTATTATTAATTTAAAATAATAAAATTAAACTTTACCATAATTATAAGAATTTAAATAAAAATAGAAAGCATGTCTAATCCATTTAGGAGGGTGAGTAGAATGCCAAAATGACCATATTATTAGGATGGTTGTCATAGTTCAAATGTTCAATCTTTGTTGAAAATAATGATCCGAAATTCTGTTAAAACCGGTTTATAAAACTAATTCTCAAGTATAACCCAATTAAAACTATATAATTTTTAACAGTCGTGTATCTAAAAATAGTTTGTACCGATTATTATTACTATACGATAAGATGGAGTTGTATTCAAGAAATCAAATTTGAAAACTAGAAATTCTAAAACAAGACAAGTTAAAAGATGAGATGAATATATAATCAATGAGACTATTATGCAGAGAAACTAACACCGGCGAGTCGAAGGATGTGAAGGGGGATCCAGGAACCACTTCCGCCGAACCGATTCACGGCCTCCTTCACGGAGCCGAACGGCGGCGATGTGTCGATTTCAACCCTGGGGTTGATGAACTTCCCCCTGGCATCTGATTCACACCCAATTTGTGTGGAATTGTCTGTAACAATGGCCGATTCAGCCATGTTGTTGTTTCAGAGGTTATGATTTTTGGAGGGGTTAAAAAGATGAAATATGAAAATGAGAATATATGATGGATGAAGAGGAAGGTAATGAATAATGATTGTGTTGGGATTGTTAGCTGGTCCCAGCGTTAATGGCGGGTTGAGAGTCTAGTCTTTACATATTAATATTATATAGAGTGAGTGTACAAGTGGGCTAAAAGGGAAAAGCATGGAACAGTGGGAGGGACAAAACCCAAAGAAACGAAGATACGTGTTAAATAACTATTTGCATTAAATCTTTTGTGTAAAAATCTTTCTTTAAAGTGTGTCCGTAGGCAGTTTCGACCCAAAGCTCCTCAAGCGAAGGCCGAAGTAGATGGAAGGGGTGTTATTCATTGACACTTAAATTCAATGTTATCAGAACCGAATCGTACGTCGAACCGGATGTCTTATTGGTTTGGTGGTCGGACCGTTCGAACCGGTTGGACCGGATTTAACTATATTTTAATTATATTTATATATGTAATTAAATATAAGTAATT
>BJCM01252077.1:0-10513 GCA_018326385.1 Flaveria bidentis
AAGGAGACAGACAAATATTTACTCTCCTTGGTGCTGAAAGTTTTGAGAAGTCGAGACAAGTGAAGTTTTGGTAGCATCAGCCTAGGGGGAGTTTGTTGGATCAAGAAGAAGGCTAATGCAACCAAAACTATGTCACTTAAGTTATTTTGGTGCTGCATGCAAAGGCTTTCGAAGCTTATCATAGAACTTCCGAAGGTTGTAGAGTTCTTCCGAAGACAAAGTAAAAGATCAACTTCCGAAGACAAAACTCTACTTCCGAAGGCAAGTGCATACTTCCGAAGTTCAAGTATTAGAAGAATAAAGTAAAGACCACTTCCGAAGTATGATGAAAAGAAGAAGTCTCCAAGCCTTGGAAGAAGCAGCCTCTTCCGAAGTATAAGTGGCTTCGGAAGTACTCACTCTTCCGAAGCCATTTAACCTTCGGAAGACACTAATATGAACCAGTGGACACAAGTATGGTCTCTGACACTCCGCTGCAGACTTCTGATACAGCATGGCTTTTTCCCAAAGAGCCATGTTGTTGACCATACTTTATTCCACTGTTTGCCTTTTTATGATAGTACATGTTACCAACTTTAGTTGGTGACAAAAGGTAAGTCAGGGACATGTCCTGACTACCATATCTTAGATAAGACTTTATCCGAGATACCTTAAACTATAGTCTTGTAGTATAGGTTTAGCTAAAGGATCCAAGCTGGTATCAAAGTATATCCGGCTGTAGGTAGTATTATATATAGGTTCTCCTTGTAACTCATAAACAACATCATCTGCTTGTAAGAGTCTTGTATTTTAAGTTGAGAAGCAATATATAAAAGTATCTTGAAAATTATCTTCTGTGTTCTTTATTACTTTCTATATTGTGATCAATTCTTACTGATTTTTTTTATACCCGAGTGCTGTTCTAGGTGAGTTTGAGAGAAAAACATTGTGTTTAGTGACAAACACCAATCCTGCAAGATAGAAGCGAGATAAATTGATGAGGAGAAACATTGTATTCACATGTGTCCCATCTAGATATTTTTTTATTATAGTAGGGAGATATTAAAATTGAATAACGACTTGGATTTCATATAATATTTTTTTTGCCGTAGAGTTTATATGAGTCTTAATAGCCAAAATTACTAGAGAATTGAACTATACACGTAACTAAATTTATCTTTATAAACTTATATTAATTTCAACTTTTTACGTTTAAATTTGAACAAACTTTTGAAGCTACATTCACTTTTTATTTGTTGTCGGATTGTTTAGTCAAATTCCCGTCTCCCATAAACTTTACACCTAATTGAGAAACCAAATTGAATTTGATTTCTGGATTTCGAAATCAAATTGAATTCCAAATTCGGTAAGAAACTGAACATCCATTTTATTCAAAAATCCAGGTTTACAACACGAATTCTGAATATAAAAAAACTTTGTTACCAACTCGTCGTGAACCAATGGACAGAGCACAAAGCGTATAATGGGGGTCTCGCACTCTGTTTGCAAGTGGTGCCCACAACAGACAAATTTTTTTATTAGTTTCGTGAATTCTACATACTAAAGTTGCTTCGAATTTACATGGTTGTTAGAAAGTTGAATGCAAATTGATTGATTAGTAACACCGAATCACTTATCACCAGTGTTATGTTTGTACTAATCAACAACCTGGTCGATAGTGGTAACTAGAGGCAGTTGATTAACGTAGACTAACTAATAACAACAATTTAAGAGAAAAACACTAACTTAGTGTTGATGGAGTTCTATGTGTATTTACTACAAATGTTATCAAATAACTGTTGACAATTATAACCAACAATTGTTACACTCTTTCACAAACCTTTGCGTGATTTCAACTTAAACTCTTGATAGTTTTGTATCTATATAAGAAAAATATATGGTCCATCCTTTATAAACAAATTAGAACTTTTTCCGCATGCAAGAAATATATTTGTTCTTGTATAGTAATTTCTTTAATCTAAGAATCATATTTACATGATTTAATAAAAAAATCCAAAGCTTAGACAAATTACTTAACGTACAAGATGTACAAGTACCACTAAAAAGTATTCAAACATTTTAACGAATAATAGAACAACTAATTACAATTGTTGTTTATTCAAATATTAATCGATAGATTACAGTTGGTCTCGAGATCTGCTCTACTCTGATAAAATAAAAAAAATATATTATATTTTGACGAATATAAAAGTGCATTAAAGTTAATAACTAAAAATACAGGTAAGGAAGAGAGTGTAGGTAAATAAAAATTGAATTAGAAAATGATTAGGTTTCATGCATGTTACAAATTTATGATTTATTTGCCAGTTGTTTCTGCTGTATTTCATGTGACTTAATTAATTTATGCAAGTATTTTAACCAACCTCTAAATTATATATTATATTTAAATTTGATCCTCATTCAAGTACACAATCTGTACGTACCCTTTGCGTAATTATAAAATAGAAGTAGATATTAAATGTTTACTATCGTGTCGTGTTTGGTTTTAATCATATATTATAATAATATTTTTACCCTTTAATAAAAAGAACAAAAATTAACAATTTTTTCTATAAATCATCATCGATTTTACTTGTTGCATCTCTCCTTTAAGTTGCTATAATTAATACAATTTTTATATTTTATCACTAAAATGCAAATATTAATTCATTCCGTATGACATATTTAAAGGAGAGTATATTGAAAATTATAGGGATAAGGATAAGTGTATATTAAGCCCCTTCCTACGTCAACTCTCAGTTTCTTCTTCTTCTCCCACTTAATCGTAGTGGTCATATATATAAGGGTGTTAAAAAATATTTGATCCAGAATCCCAAATATCCGAAAATTTCAATCCGCAACATCCAAAATTTCCGATGCGGATATCCGAATATTCGGATTCGATTAGTGATTTTGAGAATTTTCGGATATCTAAATTATCCGATTTTTTTTCTAAAAATTATTAAATAATGCATATTAATTAGAAATCTTGGATATTTTCAGATATTTTGGATAATTGATTTTTTTTTTAAATTTAAAAAATATTGATTTTCTATATGAATTATTAAATAATACATATTTTTTTAAAATTTGGATATCCGGTTGGATATCCGAAATTTTGGATATGGATTCGGATAGTGAAATCCACTATCCGAAATTTTCGGATATTTGATTTTGAACACCCCTAGTCACATAGCCTCGACCATAATTAATTGAAACACAAAGCATCAAAAAGATTTGGAGATAAATGAACAAACCATGGTTCGGTGGAAGCATATCAAACCTTAGGTGTGCGAGAAGCAACCTCTAGACCATATCCTAAACAAAATACGTAGAGGTGTTTCTTTTGATGCCTAAAAGATGTGTTTCTTTCATCAGATTGATTATGACTAAAATGACTTATTTAACTGATAATGTTGTTGGTGCTTGAAGGAACATTGAACAGTAGGAGGACAAACAAATCTATAGGAAAATGAGTGAGGGTTGTGATTGAGTTAGTAATGCTGCGACGCCACCTTGGGAGGTCTGAAGACGTTTGAGATGGATGCCAAGTTCTCTTAAGCTGTGAAAATCAAGATATCGTCTCCGACCCTAGCTCCTCTTTGTTGTGTCGGGCAAGGGCGGACCATATATACAATCACAACCCAAGTCACACCATAGGTTTTGTTACAAAATTTTTTTGTGACCAGTGAATTTCAAACCAAAATTAATTTAAAAAAGTGAAGTCCATAAACTTAAATTACAACCCGTTGAAAACACCTAGATTAACTAATTAATGAAGCCTATTTGAAAACTGAATAAGTCCATTTAAGAAAAGCGTTAGTTAAACTCATTATCCACTTAAATTAAGCCCAATTACCAACCTAATTATCCACAGCCCACGTCTCCTTAAACTTATAGCTAAAAAGCCTAAAATCTCTTCATATTTCTAGAACTTACAATGCTAGTTTGAGGTTTATATATTCAGTTTGATTGTTAAATTTTAAGTTTTTTAGTTGATTGTTGCTTAATTTTTAATTACTAAACAGAAAATTAGAATGTTAGTATGGAACATACAATGTTCCATAGATAATATGTTCCATAGATTTAGTTTTAGCTTGATTGTTATTTGTTTCGGTCTGATTCTTAGCTGAATTTCTTTGTTATAAGAATTACACTAGTCAAAGTGATGAAGTTAAAATACATACTTGATTAGATGTGAATGTTGACCATGAGGCTATAATCTTTCATTCTTTCTGGATTTGATATTTTATTTTAATTTTGAGCCTGACAGAAGAAGGTGATAGATATGAACACTTAATAATGGGAAAAAAATTGTGTTTGAAAAATATTATATCATCATTAAAATAAGAATCTTCTAAATAGCTATGTGAAAGATGCTTTTCTAGACGTATAACTGGTTCTCGTGTGACATATCAATCATATAGTTTAGAGAAAAAAAATGTGTTTGAGTTTGTAAATATTGCATCTGTCTTATACTCAAACTCTCTAATTTTATAAATATTGCATCTGTCTTATATTTAAACTCTCTAATTTAAATTTTAACCTTAGACTTAATTTTTTTAAAATAAGACTTGAATAATCACTTAATTGGGAAGGAATGTTTTTTTTCACATTTTAACACCTCTAGACTAGAAGTCCTAACTCCTACGATCGGATTTTTTTTTGTATTATCAAAATTTTGTATCCCAAAAATTTATTGTTTTGTAACAATATTGATCACTTCCATTAACAACGGTCAATAAGCTAAGTTGTGCACAAAATATATTCTTTTTAAAGTCATAGTAAATAATATTTAAAGTAACTAACTTATATTTTCTATACCTCATTTACCCATGTTTATGACTTCCTATTATTTATTAATGTCCTTAGCCAATGTTAAGACACCAACTTTATTACCATTTAAATACATTTCTTTCAAGTATCTTTATCTTTATATTCTATCTAGTGTAAAATCCCGTGTAATACAGGAGTTTGCATAAACAAAAATTATACAGTTAATAACGAAAATTTTTAAAATGATAAAATAATATCTTAAAATATGACATTATTGAAACTAAATACGAGTAAGTACTTTGAATAATAAACAAAAATATATTTTTTTTAACTTTTTTTTTATTTTTTAAAAGATTTTTAAAAATTTAATTCTATTTTTAAAACTTTTCTTATGAAAAGTTTGAGTTTTAATCATTTTTGTTTCATTAAAAAAATATTTTTTTTACAACACAAGTTTTAAAATAGTTCTATTTTTAAAAAAAGTTTAATGTTTTAGAAAAAATCTTATTTATTAAGAAATTATTTATTTAAAAATTGCATTCATAAAAAGATCTATATTCTTATTAATAAAAAATATTTTTAATCTTAAAATAAATTACATAAAATTATTAGTAGTTAATGCATATATTTATTAGGAGATACTAGTGAGAAATTAAGATTTACAAACTTTATCATTGCATCACGTGTCACAAAAAACATTCTTTTATTAGTGTCTATACGTATTAATAAAACAACATCTTTAGTGTCATGTGTCGTTTTCTTAAGCCTCCATTATTTTAGTTTCTCGCCTAAAAATGTATCTATCCTTATTTTAGTCATTATTCATTTGAATACAATTAACTATTACTGTAATTATGAAGTGTGTTTTTTTTCATAAATAGTGTATATACAATATTTATTTATTATAACAGGTGATTGAGGAAGTGTTATTTTCTCAATATAATGTTATTGATTAAACTTATTTCAATTTAAAATAATATTATTTAAAAAATATTCAAGTACAAAGATTAATAAAATTATAAACCATTTGGTTTATATGTCGTAATTAAGAACAAAAAGTTTTTCTAAAACATTTTGGTTTATTTTAATTCACTCAGACTTAATTTTAAGTTGTACTTTTACATAGAAAAGTTATTTTTTTACTATAATTTTGTTTCAATATAACACAAAAGTAGGCACATTTGTTTTTTATTCTTTTTAAAAATATGTATTTTTTGAAAATATATTTAAGTAGCTTAAAAGTAAGGTAAGAAAAACTATTTTAACAAAAAATGCATTCACTAAAAATATTTTATATAAATATCATGACGAATCAAAAAAAGTTAATGTTTTATTTTTATTTTATTTTACGAATTATAAATGTAATCCTCAATTACCAATGGCATGTATGTTGCTAATAAACTTCCAGCAACAATTAGGGGAGAAACGAATTACACCGTCTCGTGAGGCACTCGAAACCGACTCGCTAAAAACTCTACTTAAACTTAGCTTAAACAAGCTCAAATTTATTTTACGACTCATTTAATAAATGGTTTTAAGCCGGAGCTTTACATGTCGAGATGGAGCTGGCTTGCAAGGCCAAACTAACGTTGTATGTATATGATGTTTATTTTTATCTTTTATGTATATACTTATATAAATAATTGTTACTATATATAAATTTATGTTTAAAACAATTATCTAATATATATATCGTTATTTTAAAAAATTTAAACCATTTTGTTTTTTAAAAATATCTTTTCAATATAAGAACAAGTATTTTATAAATAGACGTTAAAAAAATACTGATGAAAGAGTATTAAATTTTTTATGTGAAAACATTACTGAAGAAGAAAACATTCATAAAAATAACTATAAAACATTTTTAAAATCATGAGAGATGGTAAATTGGTTTTTATTTTATTGAAATTTATCATTTTAATTTTATTTAAATAACATTAGTAAAAACAGAAATAATTTTATCCAATTATATTATGAATAAAAAAATTATATTTTTAGTAAAAAACCATTTTGGTAAATATTTTTTTAAAACATTCATTTTGTTAAATAATTTTTCTATCAATTCTACTTTAAAAAAACTCATTACGAAAAATATTTTGATGATTTCAAAATAAAACCTTGAAAAAAATTGTAAGTTATAGTTGACTATTTTTCACAGCCAATAACAAGTTGACTCTACAATCAACAAACATATAATATAATGAGTTTCTACAAATTGTATTACACTGAAATTATGAATTGAAATATGTTTGATTCTTTCTTATTCAAACAAGTAATTAAAGGGTGTAATAATTCACTCGTCCTATGCAAAGGAGAATAAACTCCATATGCACATTCTATTCTGAAATAATTTTATATATATTATCAAATCAAGAGTTTCAAATAATCAATTCAGGGTTTTAATTTTCCCAAATCATGATATCGACTTTCAAATAAAAAGATGAACCATTTCATATCCTTTTTAAATTACAAGCATATCATGATTTCGATTTATCTCAAATCAAGTTATGTTTTAAATTCAAATAATCAATTCTTTTACGCCTTCATTGATCTATTTAATATCATTCACACCCTAAGTTTTAAATGAAAAAAAGCTCTTTTGTAAATTCTCAAGTCAATTCTAATATATACAAATCTCGATTGCAATAGTATTAGTGGTCCGTACGATTTAAGGATTTATTTTTGATTTTAATATAAACTTTAGTATTTTGATTTTTTAACATCAATTTGGCTAATTCATGTTTTTGTTTATGAAATCATGAAACTTTGATTTAGTTTTAATTGATATAAGCATGAAATTGATTAATGTTATTCGCCATCAAAAATAGAAAATTACATAAATGGTCCGTGTGGTTTAAACAAATTGCATGTTTAGCCCCCAATCTTTAAAAATGACAAAGATAGTCCAAACTTTTGTGTAATCATTGCATGTTTGGTCCCTGACACCGATTCAATCTCTATGTTGCATTATCTCGAGTTACAAGTAGACATGAATTAAAATTATTAATATTAGACAATGATAATAAAATTACAAGCAGAACGTCAAATATTGCACACAAAGAAGTTTTCGGATGTTTATAGATGTTCTAATGTTCAATATAATTTGATTATTACCTAAAGTTCTTATTTATAGGTTAATTTAATTTCATATTATTCATTAATTAGACTTATAAGCAATGATAAAGAAAACTTGCTAATATTATACATAAATGATTTTAAAAAATTAAACATAAAAGTCAATAGACAAAGTATTAACAATAATATTATGACTTACGAAAATTTTTAATTAAAACAATTTTTAATGATTGAACTCATGTATTACACGGGTCTTTAGTCTAATACATAGATAATAAAATATCTTGGGATAACACGTGTCAACATTACAATTATTCTCATTAAAGTTTTCACGTCTCTCTCTCTCTCCTATTAAATAATTACCTTAAATACTAATAATATTATTTAACATTTTTTTAGATTTAATAAATTAAGAAAAATATCTATTTATCAATGTTATTTCTAAATAAATAATTTTTTTTATAAAATAATAATTTTTTCTATAGCATAAAACTTTTTTAAAAATACAAAATATTTTAAAATTGGTATTTTTAAAATGTCAATTTTATAAAACGAAAATTAGTTAAATTTGAAAACTATAATAAGGAAAATTTTAAAAATGATATTTTTATACGGTTTGTTTTACAACAAAACAACATTTTTTGAGAAAAGTTAATATCACTGTTTTATTACTTATAGTCATTTCTCATACATAATTTCAGTTATATTATATCTTAATATATTATTTTATAATTATTAAATTATATTATATTAATATTTATTTATTGAACTCGTGTAACACAAAAATTAACTAAAATTAATTATTAATAAAATGAGTTGTGGTGAAGTGATTAGTGCTCTCTTTTTTGGGCTAATTCACGTGGGTATGGGCTGTATTTCTATTTCTTTTTATGATCTTTTTGCTTTGTTTTTATTCTTTTACTTTTCTTATATTTTTTCCCCTAAATATATTTTTAAATTATAATGATTACGAGATATAATATTATTTTCTATTTATATTTTGATTTATAGAAAATAAGCCATTACAACTTTAAATTTTTTTGTTAACCTAACCATGTGAATGTTACTGTCATAACGTATGTTACGTCGACGTTAGAAAACATGCATTATAACACAAACTTAATAAGGTAATACTAGTTTGTTATTAAAGTTAACAACATGTATAATAAGACACACCTAACACTTCCATTCTCTCTCCACCACACTTATCTTTCTTCCAATAAACATACACCACCTCCAATCATCACCCACTGCCTGTAAGTTGTGACCAGTGTCTCAATCAAGATTTAAAATCATGTTACATTTTCCTTCTGGATTATGACCATATGAAGCCACTTGGCAGCACCAAGTGCAAACTTAAAACATAAGTTTCAAGAAGTAAGAACTCCCTATTTCACATTTAAAAATTATCAGTGGCCAAATGTTCATTGAATTAACAGAAAAATTGGTTCCATTTTTTGACAACAAAAACGATGTGCATGTGACAGTTTGGCCTCGTGTTCTTCTATCTGGCCATTAAAAATGTTCCATACATAGGTTTTGTTTAATATTTTATTATGTGATCCCATCGACTTATAGCCCTAATGAAACGGGAAAATCCAAGCTCTAGTGATAGCCTGAAAATTCCAGAACCGCGTACAAAAATTTCTAAGTCCGTCATCACACGCCAAGCACTACATCAACCATAGTTTGTCTAGAGCAACGTTTTCATTCAGACTTTTTTTTTTTTCAAAATATGGGTTTTGACTATACTTTTCAAGTGGGTTGATACCTCAAGAACTAGAGCAAAGAATATGATTTCTCAGTTAACCTTTTTCTGATTTTAATCTAATTCGCTGTTTGATTCAAGGTAGGAAAATATTGATGAAAACCTTAAAATGGGAGACTCTTTCTAGTCATATCTTTAACAGATTAATATTTTATAAACTTTTGGATTATTTTATTATGACACATTGGTTTAGTATGAAAGATATATTTCATGTGTTTAGTAACATAAAATCTTGTAACTAATCAAAAGCACAATATAAAAACACATCACACTTTAGGTATGTTCGAATTATGCAAAGAAAAGGTTTATTCGTGGTTGACTAGGTATAAGATAAATTTAATCTGTTTTGCGGGTATTGATATGCGTATGAGATACAGATAAGCGTATATGAGACCGCATATGAGATTAATTTTATTCAGTGTGGTAAAAGGCGGGCTAGGCGGCCGACTAGGCGGGGATTAATCGCTAGTCGGCCCCTAGCCTTGTTGATTATGGCTAATCGGTGCTATTAGGCGCTAGGCGGAGCTAGGCGGAAGTAGTCGGAGAAAATCGGGGGTAGTCGGTGTAATCGGGCCTAGGCGGTGGTTATGGTCAAAGTCGGTCAACCCTAATTTTTTTGCTTATTTAGATCTGATTCAAAAAAAGAAACTCATTTAACCTAACTCACATCCTCCCTTGCCTTGCTCCGCCACATCACACCTAAATCACCTCCTCCCTCGGTCCGGCGAACCCCCTCGCGGCCTCGCTCCGGTGTAATCACCTCCTCCCTTCTCCAGCGACCGCAGCAGCAGCGGCGACCGCAGAAGTAGCTCCGGTTCTCAATTCTCTTCTTGCGCGGTGCCCCCGTTGAGTTCTTGACTTCTTGGTAAAATTGTTAATTGTGATATGTGATCAGTAGATATAGTGATATTATAT